>PVJC01016230.1:0-33998 GCA_004026665.1 Murina feae | reverse complement strand
CATCGTGGAGCGGGAAAGCAAGGCTGCAGGGGCCGGGGTCCTGCTTGGCAGCTCCCCAGACCCCTTGGCGGCACCAGGAAGTGGGAAAGGAAGGCAGCAGGGGACGGGTGAGTGGGAAAGAGTTGGCAGCCTGCTTGGTGGCTTCCCAGGTCCCTTCCGGGGATCAGGGAGCAGGAAAAGGCTGGCCTGACCACGAGGCGGGGGTTTCCCTGCTTTCTGGTGGCTGGAGGAAGATGGGCAGCAGGCAAGCTTGGGAGGCAGGCCGCACCCAGCCCTGGCCACGCTCAAAAAAGAGAACAACATGCAGGGGAGGGCAAGAGTCTGAGAGATCATCATAGAGGGGGTGCCTTCTCCAAGCCTCCACGGTGTACCTGGGGGCAGGCCCCCGGCAGGTAGACACACACAGGAGGACTGCTCTGAGCCTCAGATGCGGCTGGGGGCAGGTCCCCATTGGCGACACACACACATACACACACACATACACACACATACACACAAAAGGCGCCTGGCAGACTGGGGCCATTATAGGACATCCACTGAGGGGTCCCAGACTGTCAGAGGGCACAGGCCAGGCTGAGGGACTCCCTCCACCCCGAGTGCACAAATTTTTGTGCACCGGGCCCCTAGTTGATAAATAAAGAGCACTGTTCCTCATCAACAGGGAGGCATCACCATCGTATCTTGTGCAATTCAGACCCAGTGAAAACCAGGTGGTGGGCAATTTGCCTATATTTGTTTCAGGCAAAATTCATTGAAAGGGAATGTTAGGAAAAACTTTTAAAAAGGGCGAGAGGTTAATGCAAAGAGGAAGCCATATAGTAGAGGGGGAAATGCAAGGAATAGAGTGAAGCAGACCTCCTTGAGCCTCAGTATCCAGATGTGTAAAATGGGAGTCATAATTCCCACCTCAGAATTGATGTGAGGCTTTCATGGCAGGACTGTCCAGTAAATGCTAGCTATTCTCATCTTTAGAAAATTGTAGGATTGAGCCTGAAGATAGCCTGGGAAAGGGTGGAGAAAGTCTTATTCTCTCTGTCTGAGCATTGTGGTTCCCTGTATGACAATGAACATCAAACTCCTACATATTAGGTTAAACCATGTGAAGTTATTTTCAGAAGTCAAAAATGATCCAATATCATAAATTTCATGTGGTTCAACCTAATAAGAGGAATATAAGTTATATCCTCACATGTGTCCATCCTCATCACTTCAAAATGATGAGAGCCATTCACCCCTCTGATGAGGTAGACTGAGTTTCCCCAGGAAGGCTAAGCAAAATGGGCTCATAGATGGGGGAGGGGGGAGGTTGGTAACAAGAGAAGGAGAGACAGGCAAAATGTGACTGGTCTATTACATAGTGCAAAACTCTTTAAAATTAAATTAAATTTTATTTAAAATAAAATAGTGTTTCTCAGTGGTTAGAACAACACCCTGTGCACTGAAGGGTCTCAGGTTGATTGCTGGCCAGGGCACATACCCAGGTTGGGAGTTCAATCTCCAGTCAGGACACATGCGGAAGGCAACTGATCGATGTTTCTCTCTCACATCAGTGTTTTTTTCTCTCTCTCCCTCTCCCTTTCTCTTTCTCTAGAATCAATGAAAACAAGCAAACGTATCTTTGGTTGAGGATTAAAAACAGTCAAATTAAAACCGAAAATAAGGGCTAAGAATAAAGAAGCCACAGCTTGGGGTCTGCAATTCTTACTATAATTATTTTCCTTGTTGCTAGCTTCCCGGGGAGCAGTTGGGGATTCAAGAAAAGGGAAAAGACTGAAAAATCCAGATGTGGAGAAGAAGAAAAGTTTAGAACCAAGAAAAATAGACACTAGTATTTCAAAGAATTTGTGTTTTAAGTTTCTCCTGAAAAAGAGCAGTTAGCATCTTTAACGTTTCAAATGAAATCAGGCACAAGAGCACTGAATAGGGAATAGGGGACAGGAAGGAACTGCCTTTGGAAAATGTACTTCATGAAGCGTTTAAGTGTTACTTGAGATTAGAAGGCACACTGAACTATCTTCCGTGATGATCTTTTCATAAAATCACGCAGCTGCAAGTTTAGTCTTCTTTCCTGCCTCAGGGAGCTATCAAAGTAAGCCGCCCTATTTGAACAATCATCCAGTTTAGTTTTTAAGGTTTTAAACCACGCTCTGCCCTGAGTTCTGAGCTTCCCTGTCACCCACCATGGGCGGAGGGTGACACCCATGTACCCCAGGCCCCACCCTGCTTCATCTGGGATATGGGCTAGGAGAGCCTTCCACAGAAATGATTTTCTTTTCTGCATGGACATTAACACAGATGTGAGCAGCCCTGGGCCTTCCATCCCTCCCCGTGCGTGGCTTGTGGGCTCTATAACTCATGCCTTGTCCCTAGGAGGGCTCTGCACCTGGAGGAGAGCTGAGAAGGATGTTTTGCTCAAACGCTGAGTCTGGAGGAAGCATAGTCACCCAGAGGTGGCTGAGTTTTGGCAGGTCTCTTCTCTCTCTGGCAAGTTAGCATCAGGGCAGAGAAACAAGGCAGATAATGTGTGCGCTCCAGCAGTCCTAGGCTCTGCGCCATGCTGGAAAGGGGCTGTTTAAGCCAGCAACAGCCCAGAGAGCTACACCAGATCTACCACATCCATAATAACCTGGCAGGGCTCACTGAACCTGGATGGAGGTCCCTACAGAGGACCTCTGTGATCCAACCCCTGCCGGTGGTCAGTTGGGCTGGCAAAGCCCCTTCAGATGTGCTCAGAACCAGAGCACCCCTGGACTAAAGGTGTCTCCCCAGATGTGGCTCCTTGCGTGCTGCAAGGAATCAGCAGCCTCTGAAATGGCCTCGATTGCTTTACAATCCTGTCGGATACAGGCCTGGCTTAAGCAAGGGTCCTCAAGCTATTCGTTTGCCCTCTCTTCAGAAAGCAAGTGCTGTGCTTGCCTTGCAAGGGTTTCAGAGAAGGATTAGGATTCCACTTGGCTGGCAGGCCCACTGGGCAGCACTATGAGTGGCGCCTGGCACTCCTGCCCCTCTCCACAGCTGCTCACAGAGCACAAAGCAGCAAGTCCTGGAGGGGGAAGGGAGTTTGAGATGCTCATTTATGCCACTGACACTAGGATGCGGATTTTCTAAAATCGTACACACAATTGTATTCTTACACAGAAAGGATTGCATAACGCATAGAGTTGCTAATGCCCGACGACGATTTAAGTAATACTTGATAAATGGCAGTGCAGAGCTATGGACCTCAACTTCTCCGATCAATCCCAAACCCTTGCTTATCATGGAAAAAGAAGATGGTGAGGAGGGAAAAAAAAAACAATTTGAAAATTTTAATTGCCCTTATATATTATTGGGTGGGAAAAACGCCAATTTTCTTTCTAAAATGGCTCAATAGCAGTACAGTGTCCTAGCCTTGACTCTCTGCAGCGCATTGACATTTACCTTTTCCAAAGACTGGAAGTTAAGACCCACGAGCACAACATTTTGCTAGAATGCTAGAATCTGGTTTCCACTTTTGAAATAGGCAAAGAAAAATGTCATGAATGCTGAGTGAGTCCTTGGACTAATGACATTTTCACACATACACACAGAATGTCGCCTTTACATTGCTTTACGCTGGTGAATTCTAGTCTACTGTCTCTGTTTCAACAACACAATAAGAGAGCATTTTAGGTTTGGAAAGGCCTGAGATTTCGTCTAATCCAATGTCTTCATTTCACTGATGAGCAATCAACAGCACAGGATGATGAAATCAATGAAACTCAGAAGTCAAGGTGACCCACTTTGGCTTAAATATAGCTTTGGGGGGAAGCAGCCTGAGTTCTGATGCCTCAGGCAGCAGGCAGGCTCTTTACAGAGGCATTTTGAAGCCTTAGATAAAAGAGCTCTCTGTTTACACACATGGGCATTCTCTCTCTCTCTCTCTCTCTCTCTCTCTCTCTCTCTCTCTCTCTCTCCCTCTCTCCCCCCCCCCCTTTCTTCCCCTTGCTCCCAATTTTGCTTTGTCCCCAAAATTCTGATCCTTTCCTTCAGAGAAAGAGCTGAAGTAAAATCAACAATCAGGGCATTTTTTTGGGACAGAATAGATCCATTATTCTTTGGGTGAGCAGCTTTCAGATTCTGATTTCTGTTCTTAACTCAGCCTCTTCTCCCTTGGAGAGAAGGAGAAAATGGAGAAAAACTGAAACAAACAATATCACTGACAAGAACTCCTTGGACTCCTTTTTGAGTGTGATCGACCAGGCCGAGGGGCGATTTCTCAGTGGCCGGAGGTGGAGGCAGGCGGAAGTGAATAGTACGACATTGTTCCCTGCGTGACCTTCTGCGTCAGACAACAATACCACATCACCACAACCGCTGTGTTGCCCATGGCTTGCCCCGTAGTGAAATGACTCACTCTGACACGGGACAGTCTGTGTCCCTCCCAGGCAGTCGTGCAGTGGAGACAAGGACGCTGTGCAGCACTGGTGACCTCCTTATAAGGAAGCCAACCGCTTAGAGTTCTTCTAAAACAATGAAGTTCAAAGCTCCCTTTTGTTCTAATACCACTCATGGTATGTATTGACTTTATTAAGCCACTTCTTAGTTACGTTTAAAACCTAGTGAAAATCCTTGTTATTATAAAGAAGAGAATACTTGTTAAAAAGCAAATTCCCACGGAAATTTGTACATCCTGAAATAGATCTTATATAGTAAATAACAGTAACACCTACTTAGTATTTACTGTGTTCCTGGATGCTTTACATGGCTATCTCATGTGACTGATCCTATGGGCCACATGGTATTCATAGCCCCCTTGTATAGATGAGAAAATCAAGGCTCAGTGGGGTTGAGTAATGGACTGCTGCTTCGTCAAGCTCTGAAGGTAGCACAGTGGGACCTAGAGGCGCCCTGAATCCTACCCATGGGGTGCTCAGTGTGCATTTGGTGGCAGTTTGGAGAAGGGGGCAGGGCAGGGAAGGAAGCATGCAGAGAACAGAGTCACTTGCATGGAGGCTCCTGCTTCATGCCCTGTTTGGAATGGAGCCAACTATTGAAGACACAGACGTCTATCCTTATCAAGAGGCTGGTGAAGAGCCAGAGGTCAAGAAGTCAAAGGTCTGCAGCAGCAGAGGCTTCCCCCTCGGGGTGGGTTCACCTGAGGGAAGAAAGGTCTTCCGGGAAGGCAGCTGCTTTGAGCTACATTCTTAAAATGTCTAGCATTTTCCCATGGCAGGGCTGCTCCTCCAGGGTGGGAAGGAACTTCTGGCAGAGGACACTGAGCACAACCTGTAATGTGAAACAGAGTTCACTGGTCACAGAGGACTCCGGCCACTGACCTGAGGGAGCTACAAAGGAGAGGCCCCGCAGAGTGTCATGCCCAGCCATCCTCTGGAAGCCATTTTCTCCCCTAGTTTGTTTGTTTTCCTGAGGAAAGGCCAGGGTGAAATAGCTTAGACAAAAGGCACTGTTTTGAATGCAGTCAGCCACGGGTTTATGTACTAACCTACTTTCATTTGATTGCGACAGCACTTTAAGATGAGAGCAGTGATACTTACTCTGAAGCGAGGATTATCAAATTTAGAAGAGAAATAAATAAATGGTGTTTAGTTAAATTTAAATTTCAGATAAAAAATGACTGATTTTTTGCTCTATGTATGTACCATGCAATATTGGGGACATATATACTAACAGTTACTCACGTCTGATCAAGTAACCCTATTGAAGCATCAAAATAACACAGCATTGCTATCTTTGGTAAAAGTTAATACATGGCTATAATTTACAAGTTGTAAGGGAAATGATATTTATTAAAAGAAAATACAATGAGTTGTTGACTTGAAACAAATTTTTATTTGGCAATTTCCCACTTTAAATAAATCTATACATTTGCTAGCAAAGAACCAATAGATAATCAATCATATTTGATCTTGGGTTGAAATATTAAGTAATTCATAAGTAAAGCATGAAGAAAACATTTTAAACATTTTGATTACTTTAACAGTATACAGGATAAATGTTTAGGTGTGAGAGGAGGGAATTTGTTCAACAAATATCCACTGAGAACTCACTCTGTGCTAGACATTGTTGAAGGTGTTTGAACTCCTTGCCTGGCTGGTATGGCTCGGTTGGAGCATCGTCCCATGCACTGCAGGGTTGTGGCTTCAATACCTGGTCAGGGAGCGTCCAATCAATGTTTTTCTCTCAATCTATCTTTCCTCCTCTTTCTTCCTCTCTCTCTAAAAATCAATAAAAACATACCCTCGGGTAAGGATTAAAAATAAATAAATTTAAAAAGAAAGCAAGAAAATGAACTTCTCTATCCTCTTGGGCCTTACACTCTAGAGAATGGTTTTATGAAGATGTGTGCATTTTAAACTATAGCCAATTCCAGGATGCTTAGTTATATTCTGTGGGGCAATCTGACATTATAAAGATTTCTTTCTTATAATTTAGATTTTAGAGATAGATGTTTATTTTTCAGTATTTATTCGTGCTACAAGAATTATACATCCTGATATCATTTCAGTACATTAAGAAGTTCTCAGAGGGTGTATGACTGAAAACTTTATAAACATAAGAAGACTTTGGGATAAAAGGCCAAACTGGATAGAGAGGGCACAAGAAACAAAACATTAATTTGGGATGCTATCTTTAGTTACAAAGTCTCAATTCTTAAATTTGAATGTATTGAGAGAAACCAAGATGGCGGATAGATAAACACCAGAATTGTGGCCATGCACAACCATTTCAAAATCACAATGAAAAGAAAAAACAGACACCATCCAGACCCACAGGAAGGCAGGCTGAGTGGAAATTCTACAACTAGAAAGAGACTGAGACTCAGAGGAGGTGCAGAAATAAAGTGCAGAGGTACAGAGATTCGTGCAAAGGGGCTCTTAGAAAGGGCTGGCAGCATTTCATACCAGAGGGAGGCACAAGCTCCCAACAGCTCTGAACTCCAGTTCCAGGTGAGTTTCTGGGGACTCAGAACCGTACAGGGAGGAGCTGGACTATCTGGCACCGGGAGGAACTCCAGAGCAACTTGAGACTGGGTGCCTCTTAGGGCAGGGCTGAGAAGCAGCCATAGCTGGTTGCTCCGCCCTATAAATTCCCCGAGACCCCGCCCCACCCAAGCTGTGCGCATAGGCTTTTGCATATAAAAGGCTGAGTAGCCTCAGGCAAAGGCTAAAATAGCAACTCCTTGGAGATACAAGAGCCAGTGTACCCAGTGGTCAGAGTGGTACCATCCTAAATACAGCTCCTCAAATTCATAAGGGACACACTCAGGGGGCAGACTCAGTGAGTACCAAAGTCCCACTGAAGCAACTCTTGCCGCATAAGGGTATCTCCAGCACAGAAGTTCTTCCACTGTAGGCACAGCTGATTCTCATAACCAAGTGGCTTGGAGGTCAATTCCTCTCAGTGATCACCTAACACAGAAAGCCACTCTATTAACCCAGGGAAGCAGCCAAAATGTGGAGACAAAGAAACAGATCACAAATGACAGAAAAGGAGGAGAGCAAGTGACAGGATATAGAGTTCAAAAGCACAGGTATAAGGTTTTTCAAAAATTTTCTAGAAACCGTGAATAAACTTTGTGAGTCCCTCAATAAATCTAAGCATACACTGACTAAAATAAAGAATATTATACAGAGATCCAACAACAGACTAGAGGAGTGCAAGAATCAAGCCAAAGAATTGAAATACAAAGAAACAAAAAACACCCAAATGGATAAGCAAAAAGAATCCCAAAATATGAAGACAGTGTAAGGAGCCTCTGGGACAACTTCAAGCGTACCAACATCAGAATTATAGGGGTGCCAGAAGAAGAGAGAGAGCAAGATATTGAAAACCTATTTGAAGAAATAATGACAGAAAACTTTCCCTACCTGGTCAAAGAAGTGGACTTACAAGTCCAGGAAGTGCAGAGAATCCCAAACAAAAGGAATCCAAAGAGGACCACACCAAGACACGTCATAATTAAAATGCCAAGAGCAAAAGACAAGGAGAAAATCTTAAAAGCTGCAAGAGAAAAGCAGTCAGTTACCTATAAGGGGGCACCCATACGACTGTCAGCTGATTTCTCAACAGAAACTTAGCAGGCCAGAAGGGAGTGACAAGAAATATTCAAAGTGATGAATAGCAAGAATCTACAACCAAGATTACTTTACCCAGCAAAGTTATCATTCAGAATTGAAGGCCAGATAAAGAGCTTCATAGACAAAAAAAAAAGCTAAAGGAGTTCATCACCACCCAACCAGTATTATATGAAATGCTGAAAGGTATCCTTTGAGAAGAGGAAGAAGAAAAAGTAAAGATAAAAATTATGAGCAACAAATACACATCTATCAACAAGTGAACCTAAAAATCAAGTGAATCAAAAATCTGATGAACAGAATAAACTGGTGAATAGAATAGAATCAGAGGCATAGAAAGGGAGTGGACTGACAATTTTTTGGGGAAAATGGTGTTGGGGGTGTGGGAAGAGACTGGACAATAATCGTACACCTATGGATGAGGACAGTGGTGGGAGGGTAAGGACAGAGAGTGGGGCAGGAACTGGGAGGAGGGGAGCTATGAAGGGAAAAAGAAGAACAACTGTAATAATCTGAACAATAAAGATTTTTAAAATTAAAAAAAATTTTTGAATGTATTTACGGGGTGCCTGTCATGTCCTCCCCCCACATTTGGGTGGATAGTTCTAGGAACAGAGAATTTTGGCAAGATGTTGGGGAGGAAATGAAACTTAAGTTCCTAGGCCTGTTTCCACTGATGCATGGATATCAGTTTAGCAACACATTGTTGTTCGTATTCTACACTTGAGAGATAGTAAATTGCTTTTGGATAGAAATGAATTAACTCTTTCCTGTGACTACATTACCATAACATACTGTCAAAAGTGATTTAGTAAACTGAATAGAGAAGGCCAAAAACATTAATACAGTTCCACAAAATAAATTGATTAATGTGTCCTTTTTTCATTAGTATGATCAGGTTCACAAGATGATTTTATGCTAATATTCATTTTCACAACCTCTATTGTCTATCTCAGCAAATTCAAGGTTAGAAGGACATTCAAGGTTATCTATACTAACCTTCCTGCACTCAACAGATGCTTATTTTTCCCTATAACATGCTCACCATGTGGTCCCACATTTTAAGTGCCCCATTTTTTAAGTTTCAGAGGTTTTGATTTTTAAAAAATCACAAAAAGATTTTTAAAAATACCTCTTTGTCTCCCAGAAATAAGATTTCTGTTTCTATCATTTAAAGCAAGGAAACAAGATCTGTATTGAGTTTCAATAACCTAAAACACATTTAAAAAGCATTCCCTATATTTTTTACTTGAAGAAGAAAAAGTACTGGCAAGCCCTTCTTTAACAGTAGTAATGGCAATTCCATATCTAAAACCAAGTAAACTTCTATATTTCAATAACATCTATATCTAAAAACAACTAACATACTGATTATTATGTGCCAAATACTGAGCTAGGTCATTTTTATGTCATTTCTGGTTTAATTCAAAGTTTGTCATTCAATTTTAAACAAGATCCTTAAAAAGCTAGTGCTATGATGATCTTGGTTAATAGAGATGATCAAAATGAGAGGCAGAGAAGTTAAGAAATTTGCCTATCATATTAACATTAGAGGGGATCTCAGGGTCATAGAATCCACTCCTAATTTTCTCCTATTTGCCTTGTTACTTGATTTAGTAAACTGAATAGGGAGTTTGAAATCTTAGATCCATGATACTTTGATTATTTCATGTTTCCTTATTCTCAAACTCATATCTCCATGCTGCAGGAATATTCTATATAGCCATATATCTACATCTATACTAATAAAAGGGTAATATGCTAATTAGACTGAATATCTTCCGGATGACCTTCTGGACTTCCTTCTGGACAAAGCCATGGTGGTGGGACCGAGGCAGAAGAGGTTAGGGGTGATCAGGCCAGCAGGGGAGAGTAGTTAGGGGGATCAGGCTGGCAGGCAGGTGAGGGGTTAGGAACCAGTGGTCCCAGATTGTGAGAGGGATGTCCAGCTGCTGGTTTTAGCCCAATCCACAGGGAACCCTGCAAGATAAGGTCTAAACTGGCAGTCAGGCATCCCCCAAAGGGTCCCGAATTGGAGAGGTTACAGGCCAAGCTGAGGGACCCACCTCCCATGCATGAATTTCATGCACCAGGCCTCTAGTACAGATATATAATAACAAATGATTGCAACTATTTTTCTTCACCCAGTTTGACCATGGATAAGGTGAAGGAAATGAAAATGCATTTGATTCCAGCCACCTTTGTACTTTAAACTTGATTAAAAAACTAAAAGCACAGTGCCAAACAAAAGCAGAATACATATTCTTTTCAAGCACAAATGTAGCATTCTCTAGAATAGTCCAGATGCTAAGCCATAAAGCAAGACACAACATAAATGATGTAGTCATATAAATTATGTTTTCTGATCATGATGGAATTAATTTTGAAATTGATAACAGAAGGAAATTTGGGGAATTTACAAATATGGGAAAAATAAACGTTATCTTTTAAATAACCAATGGGTCAAAGAAGAAATTACAAGGAAAATTAGAAACTGTTTTGAAATGAAATAAAACAAGACTACAACACATCAAACCTTGTGGGATGCAGCTAACGCAGTGCTGAGAGGGCAATATGTAGATGGGTATCACCATTGGAAGTAGCCTTTGGATTATGATCGATACTCCCGCCTTATTGTTTCTTTCTTACTGCCCAAAAGAAGACTGACGTGAGGGCTGATCTGAGTTTATTCAATAGCGCCACAAACAGTCATCCCACAGAATGTTATAAACCAGCTGTGCGTAAGGCTTCGGAAAACTTCATCCGGGGCCCAGGACTCGGTCAGCACCTCCAGGGACCCACTGTGTGCAACACTTCAAGGAGATGTGGCCAGCTGACCACACCTTGGTATTTTTAAACATATGTTGTGACACTGCCTCTTAATTGTCCTTGAATGCCCCAGAGGGCTGGCCACTTATCACATCCTCAGCACAGCCTCATAGGCAACTAGGGAGGAAGCTGGGAGCCCTGCCCTGAAAAAGCTCACAGCACAGCAAGCTGCCAAACCCCTTTAATGATGGCAGCCTCCTGGAAGAGGCTATTCATGAGCCAGGGTCATGGCCTCCCAATGCCTCATGCACCCTACTGTTTGCGGATCTCAAGCTTCAAAGCATGGCACATGATTTGTCCTAAGAATCTAGCCCTACCAGAATGACCTGTCATCTCCCACTTGCTGTGAATGGAGCAGCTGCTTTTTGAATTATGTTGTTGCAATTTTTGCTCAGCTCTTAGTCCATTAACTTGACTTTATTTTATTTTGGTGAAAGGAAAATCACTTGGCTAGGAGAGTTTTATTTAATTGGTCACTTGGCTCAGGGTTTGATGATTTTTCCATTAATGTTTATTCAACAAATACATTTTATTATAACCCAGCTACTTCCAAATGCTCAGGATATGCAGAACACTAAAGAGGAGCCATGATCCCAGAATTTCTACGATAGCACGAGAACAGGAAACATGGAAGAGACACAGTCTGAAGGCTCAGAAACCTAGCATGGGGATAAGCAAGATGTACAATCAGTCACAGTGTTACCCCTAGACTTTATTGCTTTCTTTGAGACAAATACATATAAAGACCCTAATCTCTATGTCCTTTTCCATTTCTCATTCTATTGTCTCATGTGTGTTTGTGTGTGTACATATGTGTGCATATGTGTACATTTACTGCACCTTGTTTAAAATGTAATAATGGCATTTTATCACAATTTAACAACCCGTAAAAAATCAAAAATGTATAATAATGGCTAACAATATGGCATTTCTGAGAACTTACTCTTTAATGGGCACTCGGTAAGAAAAACCTTACTTGTAGTATATCAATTGTTCACCAAAAAATTGGTACCACTTTTTTTTTTTTTTTTTACATATTTTTATTGATTTCAGAGAGGGAGGTTGAGGGAGAAAGAGATAGAAACATCAGTGATGAGAGGAAATCATTGATTGGCTGCTTCTGCACGCCCCACACTGGGGATTGAGCCCACAACCCAGGCATTCGTCCTTGACCAGAATCAAACCCGGGATCCTTCAGTCCATAGGCTGATGTTCTATTCACTGAATCAAACCAGCTAGGGCAATTGGTACCACTTTAAAAAGTATTTCCTGCTTTTCTTTCTTGCTCTCCAGTTTCTCACATCTATAAAATGGAATTATTCCTCTCCAATCTGAGATTCTGTTCCACTACATGGTGTCATAAGAAAAGCTTTGGCACTTATAGTTATGCTAACTTGGGCAAGAAGGTATATGGAATATTGGATGGAACATAAAGGTTATTATTAAATGAAATTAGTGATTAGGTAAAAATACAAAATCTCTAAGGTGGAGCAAAGGCCAGGCATTAGTCTGGTGGCCTTGCCCACTGTGAGTTTCAGAAAGACTTTTGCTCATTAATCCATGGAGTTGAAGGTCATGCAAAGGGCTTGCCCACACCAGCTTATTTTCTCTAAGATCAGAAGCAAGACCTCAGCTAATCCCAGTTATACTGGTGTTGCACATTTCCCGCCTCCACCCACCTCCACCCACTAGTTCTGGCCCCAAATTGCTTCTGAACTGACCCTGCCCATTGGCCAGAGCAGGCCCACAGATGATCATTCCTCAGGGCAGCCAGAGCTTGTACAACAGCCTGGAATGCTGTCATAAGAAATGCAATTACCCTCATGCCATTAGCAGACTGAGACTCCTGTTACTCTAAATAAAAGACTAGTTCCTCTTCCTTGGATTAAAAGCTTTAGAGTATAGAGGTCAATTGTAAATATTGGACATGTGACTTTTGCCTGCTCTCTGATGGGTCAGAGCTCTACTAGTAAACACATAGGCACTGTATACAAGAAGACTGTTTCTTTGTTGGGCAAGGGAAAACAAGAATTGGCCAGTTGTGAGTGATTATTAGTCCATCCTCCATTTAAATAGTTGGTCCGGGGTACTCCGTGAAGACGTAATATGTTCTAGTCACTGTGCTGTGGGGTGTGTGGAGAAGTTTGTCAAAGAGTATAGAATCCAGCAGAGGATTAAAAGTATACATAAACATAATACAAGGAAGTACATGGTAAGGATTTGACCTCTGGAATCAGAGATACCTGAGTTCAAATTTCTGCTCTGTCTATTTAATAAAGGGTGCCATAACAATTGGAAATCTATAAGTAATAAATAAATAAATAAATAAATAAATAAACCTAAAGTTATACAACATATCTTACACAAAGGTAAACTTAAAATAGATAATAAATCTTAGTGTAAAATCTAAAACTAGAAAATTTTCTAGAGTAAAACAGAAATAATGATGACTTTGGTAGGCAAAGATTCCTTGGACAAAACAACAAAATAAGATCCTTAAAAGAAAATATGGATTAGTTGGACTTAACCAAAAGCAAAAATTCTCCTTGAAAGAGAAAATGAAAAGACAGCCACCGACTGAGAGAATATATTTGCAAAGCATATGCCTGATAAAGGATTCGTATCCAGAATACATATTCAGATATCTCAAAATTTAATAATAAGAAAATAGCCCAGTTTTTTAAGTGTGAAAAAGTTGGAACAGAGCACTTGAAAAGGTACTCAATATCATTCATTAGTTATTAGAGAAATGCAAATGAAAATGACAATAAGATACCTGTAGATATCTATTAGGATGACTTAAAAAATAACTGATAATTCCAACTGCTACCAAGACGGTGGGACCAAGAAAATTCTCAACATTGCTTATCAGCATGCAAAATGATACAGCCACATCAGAACAGCAATTGGGTGATTACTTATAAAATTAAATCCCTACCTTGTGATACACTGATCCCGCTCCTAGATCTTTACCCAGGTGAAGCGAAAGCTGATGTCCACACAACACCTGCCCATAAATGTTTTTAAGTGGTTTTGTTCATCATGAACAAAAACTAGGAAATATCCAAGCCCGCTGCATGTCCATACAATGGAAGACTGTGCAGCAATAAAAAGAGACAAGCCACTGATTCCCATGACCACAGAGATGAATTTCAAATGCTTCATGAACTTCAAATGCTAGGTGAACTGATCCAGACTCAAAAGGCATTTTGGAAAAGGCAAACCAAAAGGATGGAGATCACATGGGTGTGCATTCCAAAATCTTCGGGAATGGGGGAAAGAGTCGAACACTTCAGAGCGTTTCTGAAATGATGAAACCAGTCTATATCTTGTTCATGGTGACGGTTACATGACAGCAAAACCCAGAGCACTGTCACATAAAAAAGCATAACATTTACTGTGTGTAAACTTAACTCTATACATGTTAATGCAAGTTAGAAGGAAAAGAAGTCATACTATAGCCTGCACTTAGTTATCAAAAACGATGAAGGGTGATGCTGAGAACAAAACAAAACTCTGTTTCAGCACCTGAAGCTGAGTGAGTGACCTCAGCCAAATCCCCTCACTTTTATAAATAGCCATTTCCTCATCTTTAAAATGAGGAAAAGAAATAGCAATAGTACCACATAAAAATATATGTGCTGAGAGTTGAATGACAGAGCACATGAAATACAATTAGCGGATCTTTTCCCTTTTACTCTGTCTCGACTTTGGATGTACTTTTATATTCATTATCTCTAAATCTATTCTAAAAACCTTAGGAGATAGGTTCTGTATTTAACATGCTGGGTATATAGTATATGGCATATGGCAAGGACACCATATGAGTTGACTGTTATTACTCTTTATTGAAAGTCTTGATGTCCAGGTACTAAGGATAACCATGGAGAAAAAACCTGTGAAGTTCCTGCTCTTGGACAGCTCACAGTCGAATAGACAGTGAAAGAGGAGACCATTAAGATGCAGTGTGAGCCCTAGCCAGTTTGGCTCAGTGGATAGAGCGTTGTCCTGTGGACTGAAGGGTCCCAGGTCGATTCTGGACAAGGGCATGTACCTTGGTTGTGGGCATATCCCCAGTAGGGGGTGTGCAGGCGGCAGCTGATCAATGTTTCTAACTCTCTATTCTTCTCCCTTTCTCTTGTAAAAAAATCAATAAAATATATATATTTTAAAAAGATGCAGTGTGAGCCCAGCCGGTGTGGCTCAGTGGTTGAGCATCAACCAACGAGCAAGAAGGCCACAGTTTAATTCCCGGTCAGGGCACATGTCCGGGTTGTGGGCTCCATTCCCAGTGGAGGGCATGCAGGAGGCAACCAATCAGTGATTTCTCTCATCATTGATTGGCTCTCCTTTCCTCTCTGAGTCAATTAAAAATATATTTAAAAAAAGATGCAGTGAGATAAGTGCTAAGTGAGTGGGGTCTGCAGGACACTTCTCTGGGGACATGGAGGAGGAGAAGGAGGTTCTTACTGGGGGGAGATGGTGGTATTGTCAGGTGGCATCTGATAAGTCTGGAAGGACAAGAGAAGCGTCAGCAGATGGGGGTACAGTAATGTGTGGAGTGACTGAGGAGAGAAACACTCCGAATAATAACAGAAAAACAAACATCCCTCTCCTGTGAAAAGAAAACTATCTTCGGAAATTAGCAGCAGAGGAAGGAGACACCAATTGCACCAGGTCAACATCGGTCTTAGCTATTGCAGAGGGCAATCCACATTAGCAGAGGCTCGGAAGCTCACATCAGCTAATGTGACGTCCTGATTTTGACATATTGTCCTAATGTTCGGATCTTTGGAAGAGGCTTTCATGGTCTCCTCTGCACCCATCCCAGCATCTTAGGTCCACCTTGCGAAAATTCATCTTTAGCTCAAATGTAAAACCTCTTAACTGCAGTTTTTATTCATTCTTATTTGTGAATGCATGAGGAGGAAGGTTCAAAAATAACGTCAAGCTGTTGGTTTTTCTACTATGTGAGGTTTAGCACATATTTTCAATGCCCCGTGCCTCTTGGGACAGGGTATTTAAATAGAACTAACACTCTCCTGGGTGTAAACTACTACTGTGAAACTATTCAAAAGATTCCTGGCAAAGAAGGGGACGAGAGGGTGGCAGTGAGAGGAACGCATTGAATGAAGTGGCTCTTTGTTAATATAAACATACAAACCTGTGTGGAGACTCTTTGCCCTTCTGCTGTCCCCACAAACCCTCAACAGGTGGCACGAGCTCATTGACATTTGCAGAGCAGATGGGATGTCATATTAATTTTTTTTCTAATTGACAAGGGCCTCGGGGGCTGTGCACATGCGGCAGCATGCCTGATGGAGGGTGGGCCACGGAATTAGAAACTGCTACCTGCTCCTTCTGGCAGGGAAGTGAGAGCTGAAATTGTGTCAACTGGCTAGAGTGCACTGTATTACCTCTTAATCAAAGGCCTTCTTTTGCTGGTTTTATTTCCCTTAACTTGCCAATCCATCCCTCCTCTTTGCAGAGCTCTGAATTTTGGGCCACTCGAACAAGGAAGCCTTGTTCCTCTGAAAATTACCGTTAGTATAAACTGTGCTATCCTGTCTAAATTTTCAGAAGCCATTCAGGTTACATTAAATTTACACCAGAAACGAGTTGGGTGCTTCCCAGAATGCTCTAAAAAGGAAGTGAAAAGGACTGGGTAGTAGCTGAGGCAGTTCCTGGAGCCTCCCAGCTATTCTAATCAGAGTACAAACAGCACAGAGTGGGAAGGCCTGCCCATCGATAGCCACAGTTTGCAGTTCTCATTTTAGAAGCCATATGGTGGTGGACACAGCCGCACTTCCTGCAGGGAACACATGCAGTGCCAAGACGGCAGCCTCGCTCAGCATCCGCGAGGACCCTGCACATTAATTGGAATACTTTTGTTCATACACAACAAAGCAGAAAACACTTTCTTGATCAGTTTAGGAATCTTTTAAACTGCCTTGGGTTCCCTTCAATCATTCAGCTTCTTGGAAAAAAACAGATCCCAATTATTCATTATAAATTATTAGATCCGACGTGCAAACAATTTATATGGTAATGAGGCATTTACTGGGCCCACTGAGTGTGTTATTTTGTGCCTGAGTCTAGGGGTTATTTCTAAGACATTCATGGTCATTTCCCTCTAATCAATGGCATACGTTTTCATTTGGGGCCCTCAAACACATTTTGGAAATAGATTTCCTTCTGTTTTTCTTCTCTCTTCTCCACTCAACATCACAATGTCCTTAGCTCAAGAGGAGGGACAAGAAAGAGAGGTCAGATTTAGAATACTTTATTCTTTTATCAGCCCCAAGTCTATTAATGAAAAATAGTATAAATAATTTTTTTAAAAGCAGTTAATGATCTGATAACATTTAAGGGATTAAGTGGGCTACTATTTATCGTTAGTTTTAAACAGAATTGAAATGAAAATCTTAATAACCACTATTATTTATTCAAGTAGATGTGATATTAAGTGTTTTTTCACATAATAATACTAAAGCAGCTAATAAATTGTTATTGCTCATTTACTATGTGCCACCATAATATCAAGCTCATTTGTTCCTCTCATCAACACTGTCACAGACATGATCGTTAACCACATTTTACAGTAGAAGAAAGTGGGACTTAGAAAAAAAAAGGGGCTAAAATTGAACGTGGTACATCTAAAGCCAAGGCCCATATGCTCAACCACCACTGCAGATCCTTTGATGAAACCCTAAATGGACGGTTTGGGTTTTTCTGATGCATGTAATTCACTGATTGATCAGTTTTATATAAAAATCAAACTATCTTAAATTTCAAGAATTTTCTTACCTGGGTTGTAGGAGCTTTCTTGGCCTATCAAGGGATGTAGGAGCTTTCTTGCCTGTCAGAATCTCAGAACTAAGAATAGCCTGCCTCCCCTGCAGATTTCTGCCTTTCTGGACCAGTAGATTCTTCCCCTTCACAATCAGAGGCTAGAGCGAGCTTCGCTCAGAGGTTCCCGTGCACATCGGGATTTTTGAACCAGAATCAAAACAGTCCTAACATGACTTCTGCCCAACCTGATTTTAGACTTTCATTATTTTTCCAAATGATTGACTTAAAATGTAATATTACCAGAGTCAAATCACCATGTTTACTATTTAACGTCCAGCCTTACTCTTATCTAGGTCTGTCAGGTTGGAAGCAGCTTCCACAGTCTTCCCTCTGTTCCTCTTGTTTTCAGATGGGAGGGGCTGCGTGGGAACCCACCCGAGTCCTGGGCGGAGGCTGTGTGGGGCTGGGCAGTCTCTTTCATTTTTTTATTCACTGAATATGAAGGAAGCTGCTCTGTAGCTGTTTTTCAGTCTAGACAGGATATGATGATAATAGCACAAATAAAAGTTTATGTATTCCAGCCAGGGACAAATTAGTGGGTACAGGGCATAGATGTATGTCATGCTGTTATTAACATCGAGCAGCACACGGCCCTCTCCAGGGCACGGAGCCCGGATTAATTGGCTTGCCCAGAATGCATCTCTGATTAGAAAAAATTTCTCAGGAAATGCTGGGCAGTGTGCATTTGGAATCTCTATTTTCTTCTCACAGGCACTGAAAGTTAGGCATTTTATAGACTAAGACAGTGAGTGGCATTGGACATGCCTGGTTTTTTGAAATGTTTTGCCAGTGTTCCTCCATAGGTAATAAATATTTCTGGGTGAAACCTGCCACCATGTGTTGGATTGTCGGGTAGTATTTACTATTGCTTTTCTGAGGTGCCCAAGCTCTGGTTCAGTTGGGAGCATAGAATTATGGCAGAGGTGTGTGTCTTGAGGACTATGTATTCATGAAAGATCAAAGTGAGGGTCTTTAATCACATGAGCTACAGAAATAAAACCCCCCAAGGTTGCTGTGCTTAAAAATACTACCATTTGTACCTTGGAGGGTTTAATAGTGATCAGGTATGGCACCTGGCTGACTGAACTCCCTTCCAAATCAGCCAGGAAGGGAAGGAATCCGGAGAAATAGCCAACGACATAGAGCAAGTTAAAAAATAGCGTCTCTCGGCAGAAAAGCTTGAGATAAACAGTAAAGAAGGTAAATTCCGTATCCAAGAAAAAACAAGGGTGAAATTGCTTGTGCTGCTGACCAAAGACCAAACACTCCTCTTGGATGCAGGCGAGCAATTCCAGTGGTCTCCACAGAACCTGGCGTCAGTAAACCAAGGATAAAATCCGACTCTTGCTAACCTGTGACAGCCTGTTTCCCATCAAACCTGCAAACCAGGAAAGTTAAACACTGTGGGTGGATCAAAAGAGGTGGGTCCTGAATATTTGTTGTTATTAAGGAGGTTTGGGGAAGTACTGAGAAAACCTTTTTTAAATGTGACTCCCCATAGCTCCTGCTTCTTTTTATTGGATGCTGAACCCACTCAGGTTCCATTCCTTAAAAACTGGCCATAGTGCATTCCTGTTCCTCTTTGGAAATGCTACAACATGTAAACATTTCACAGCACATTCCATTGCTGAACAGTGAGGCGTTCAAGGATTAGCATAAGTGATGGAAAAGGTTATGCTTTCTGAGACAGGGCTCTGAGAAGAAAGAACTCTTTCTTTGTCTCTTAGCTTCAGGAGCTCAGTTCTTCCAACTCATGCAGTTAGGTACAGAGAGAACCTAGGTTTTGAGTGAGTATTGAGAATTCCTGCCATGCCTCACACCAAGGGCCTTGTGGTCAAAGCCACTGTATCATGGGCTCCAGTCCCTGCCACTCTCATTCACTGAGGTATGCATCCATCCATCCTTCCGTCCATTCATTTGAACTCTTAGAGCACTTCAGTGTCTGGCTGATAGAAATTTGGCTCCATGAAGACTTGAATATGGAGGAGAAAAGTAGCAGACATATTTTTGGAAGGTGATGAATAGCATAACAATAAATAATATATAGAATAGAGAGTGTTTATCACAGTAAACACTTAATAAATGTTAGCTATTAACATTAACTGTTTATCATTAAAGAATGTAGTAACAGCATCGAAAGTTATTCAACGATAATTCAAAATCCAACCATCCTAATACATCATCGCCAGTTTTCATTTTATGTTCACTTCTTTATTTGTTCAAAAAATATTTCTTGCCTGGATGGTGTCACTCAGTGGTTAGAGTGTTGCCCCATGAGCTGGAGGGTTGCTGGTTCGATTCCTAGTCAAGAGCACATACCTGGGTTGCAGGAAGGCAACCAGTTGATATGTCTCTCTCACATCGATGTTTCTCTCTCTCTCCTCCCTCCATCCCTCCCAGTCTCTCTAAAAAAATCAATGGAAAAATATCCTCGGGTGAGAATTAAAAACAAAACAAAACAAAAACATATTTTTTGAGCTCCTACTATGTTGCAAACGTGGGCATAGCCCATTTGCAGGTCCTCTTCTCACCTTTATACATGTACACTCCTAATTTCTGAGTAAAGTTTCTCATACAGGGGATATTTTCCCATGCTGTTACATGTTATTTATGTTAACATTTTTAAAAAATATATTTTATTGATTTTTTACAGAGAGGAAGGGAGAGGGACAGAGAGTTAGAAACATTGATGAGAAAGAAACATCAATCAGCTGCCTCCTGCACACCTCCTACTGGGGATGTTACTGCAACCAAGGTACATGCCCTTGACCAGAATCGAACCTGGGACCTTTCAGTCCCCAGGCCAATTCTCTATACACTGAGCCAAACCGTTCAGGGCTATGTTAACATTTTAATCAATAGATATTGTTCTGTCAACATCATCATTTATTTGACCATTTTCCTCTTGTGAAATATGAAGCTTCTCTCCACACTTTCAATATTATTTTACAAAATGCAATAATAAACCTTTGAGGTGAAGGGATCAAGAAGTTACAAAATAGTCCTGGGGATGTAAAGTACAGCATAGGAAATATAGTCAATAATATTGTAATAACTATGTTTGGTGCCAGGTGGGTACTTAAAATATCAGGGGAGAACACTTTGTAAAGTATATGATTATCTAACCACTATGCTGTGCACCTGAAAATAACACAAAATAATATTAAATGTGAACTGTAATTGAAAAATAAAATGGAATAAAAATAATAAACCTTTGAGCACAGTGCTACTTACAGCTTTCTAATAATTTACTAGGATAAATTGCCAGCAATCAAAATACTGTACCAGTGCATATGAATATTTGTATGAATTGTGATGCAACCTGCCAAATTTCTCAATCCTGTACCAATTTACAATGATAATTTTCTTTACATCAGTCACATTCCCCTGCTGCCTCTGTGAAGATACTGCTTGATTTCTAGTTGGAGTATCAAGAAACACTCTAATCTCAGCAAGAATGCCTGCATAATCATTTTTTACATGGGTTACCTTCCAGACGGCTTAACCCATCCTTTATAGAGCTCACTTCCACTAAGCAGGAAAGGCTATCTCCAGCTCCCCACATTTTTAGAGCCTTCTTCCTTCCTCATTTTTATTCCTTAAGCCAATTCCTATACCTAAGCACCCACTTTCAGCACCAGAGAACGCTACAAACGGAAGGGACCTCAACGATCTCTTATTATCCTCTTCGTATTAGTGTTGAAGATACTGAGAGCAAAGAAGATTGTGAATTACTCCAGACCCCAGAGTTGGTGGGGAGATCTGGGACACGGTCCTCTGCGCATGATCCATTGGTACTGCTGCTAGAAAATATCAAGGGGGCCGGGGTTGGCTCATAAATACTAATACTGGAAAGACAAAGACAAAAATGAGCATGGCCTTCAGGGACGTTTGACCTGCACATTAGTGAAATGTTCCAAATGTTACACCCTCCCTAGGTGCCCGAGACTTTTCATATGCATATTATTATTGTAAGCTGTGGAATTACTTACTCAGCCCAGGGCATGTCAGTGGTACGTGGTACACTTGGAAAGTAGAATGAAGATTACCACCTCAGAGAGGAAACTGGGAAGCATCGACACACAAAGTATGAGATCTTCCACAGCATTAAGACTAACCGTCTTGGCTTATAGTAGAATACAGGATGCAGTGTGACTGACCACCTAGCGCTTCATAGAACAAAGAACTTCAAGTTTTTCCATCACATTATCATTTTATGTCTTTGTGCCTTTTCTCCTGTTGCTCTTATAGCTTAGCCCCCACATGGCTGCTTAATTTCAACTCTTCCTTCAAGACATTAATTCAAATGAAGACTCTTGCAGGAAGTCTCCCGTGATGCCTCTAGGTTGCAATGACTCTCCAGTCTTTCTGTTCATCAAGAACCTGTGTATTTGTTTATCACGCTGAGCTGAGAAAATTGTTTATGTCATTTGACTAAGCTCATCAAGACATCAGTATCTGTGACCTATTTTTAGTACAGGATAGATATTTAAAAGTAGTAAACATTTGTTGAACTGAAATATCTGAAGCATATAAATAAGGATTTTGTGAGAACCCTAAAATCCATTGACTATGGTCTGGATATGGCTTCAGGTAAATGTGACTAGAATATAATTCTAACTTTGAATGCTTGCATCTGATTCATCTTGTTGTATTATTGGGTAGGAAGAAAGTATTAACAAGAAACAGTCTATTTGGCCATAAAATAAGCCCCCAAACAATAATTTTTAAAAAAATGTAATTTGTGCCCTAACCAGTTTGGCTTAGTGGATAGAGAGTTGGCCTGCGGACTGAAAGGTCCCAGGTTCGATTCTGGTCAAGGGCATGTACCTTGGCTGCAGGCACATGCCCAGTAGGAGGTGTGCAGGAGGCAGCTGATTGATGTTTCTCTCTCATGGATGTTTCTAACTCTCTATCCCTCTTTCTTCCTCTCTGTAAAAAATCAATAAAATATATTTAAAAAATAAAAATGTAACTTATCATCATCATCATTTCCCTTGGGATCTTATTCTAGTAGTACCCTCTTTTAAATTTCCAATCTCTTCTCCTCTACTAGTTCTTCTCTGCTTAACTAATCAATTTGTTCAAACCTTTCATATCCTTAAAAACCCTTCTTCAAACCTTGTAATTCCCCCCATCATCTTTTTCATCCATTTTTCTCCCATTATTCTTCAATCCCCTGCAGTCTACTTTCTACTTCTTCTCCTGCCACTGAAATTGCACTGGCTAAGTAAGGTTAGCAGTGACTCCCAAAATGAGTATTCAGTTGATATTTCTGTTGACGTTTCTATCATGTTGGACACCGCTGATCACTCTCTTCTTCCTATAATTCTTTCTTCCCTCAACATAGTGCCACCATGTTTCTCCTCCCACCTGTGAGACCCCTTTCACTCAGACATTGTGTCCTTTCCCACTTCTCAAGGCCTGTCCTCCCCAGGTTTCCATTCTTATTTACACAATGGGTTTTATTCTTTGCTATCCATTATAAACATCTCTGTCTCTTTCAGAAAATAAAGAAACCAAGAAAAGGGAAGTCTTGTGCATTGTTGGTCAAGGGAACTATGGAAAGCATGATAGAGATTTCTCAAAAAATTCAAAATAGAGCTACTGTATGATCCAGCAACCCCCTGGGTGAAGGAAATGAAAGCAGAATCTCAAAGAGATATCTGCACTACGTGTTCACTGCAGCATTATTCACAATAGCCAAGAAATAGAAATAACCTAAGTGTCAATAAATGATTGGATAAAGAAGACTATATATATATATATATATATATATATATATATATATATATATATATGAAATTCAGTCATGAGAAAGAAGAAAATTCTGCTATTTTAGACAAGTATGGACCTTGAGGGCATTATACTAAGTGTAATAAGTCAGACAGAGAAAGACAAATACTATATGATACACTTATATGTGGAATCTAAAACCGCCCAACTCATAGAAACAGAGAGAGGAATGGTGGTGATAAGTGCTGGAGGGTGGGTGAAATAGGAGTTGTTGGTCGAAAGAGAAAACTTCCAGTTATTAGATGAATTATTTCTGGGGATCTACTGGATATAGCATGGTGACTACATTAACAATACTATATGATATCCTTGGAAATTGCTAAGAGAATAAATCTTAAATGTTCTCACCACAAAAAAAGGAACTGCCATTATGTGTATGTGATGGAGGTATTAGCCGATGCTATGGTGGTAGTCATTTTGTACTGTATCAAATCAGCACGTTGTACACCTTAAACTTACACAATGTTGTATGTCAATTATATCTCAATAAAGCTGGGGGAGAGCAGGCGTATTTCAGGAAAAATGATAGACTGAACAAAATAGAAAAGCAGAAAATAGGAAATACAGGGATTGTAGTGGAAAGTAGGTAAGAGCCTCCCAGAGTAGTTTTACTTTGGACCATAACAGAAGATGGAGCTGGAAAAGCAATGTGGGGTCAGGCAGGAACTGATACACATGTGCCGAAGTGCCTTGTCATTAGTCTTTGCAACCATTGGCCTAAATGAATAGCATGGCTCTTAGAAATCACCTTGTCTCAAATTTCACCCTCTTCTAGGCTCCAAATTGCCATTAATTATAATATGTACCTAAATCAGACAGCTCAATACCTCCCTGCTTAAAACTTTCAGTGGTTCCATTTTGTTTACATCAGCGATATGATTAGTAAAACATAATCAAAATTTATCACACACCTGCATTTCTACTCTACTTCCTTGATTGGACAAGAAAAGGGCAGAGTTACACAAAGCATTGCGCTGAAAGGGACTTGAGTAATAAAATCCTGCTTTTAGGTTGGCATACAGGATCTTCCGTTCATGTTACTGCTTCTTACCTCTAACATCCTACCTCACCCTCCACATGGATGTTACCCAGTTATTTAAATCTTTCGGGCTTTTCCTTCTGCCTTGAATGCTTTTTCTTTTATTTCCCTGACTGGCCAATGCATTGTGTGGTCTTTAAACCATTGACAGGAAGCATGTCTTCTGTGAATTCTTCTCATTCTTCACCAGGTTGACCATCCTTTCCTCTGAGCACCTCTTTGTTGTGTCTATATTGACAACTAATTACTTTTCTGGCTCTGTTACTAGATGAGATGCTCCTGAAAACCAAAGCTGTCTTTTGTGAACACTTAACGTGATGTCAGACACAATCAGCACTCAATATTTGTTGCAGAATGAATGAATGAATGAATGAATGAATGAATGAACGAACGAACACGAAAAATTTCTCTGCTTTGAACCAGCAGGAGAAAGACTAGCCAAAATCATGGGATTTTCTCCAAGATTACATAAAAGTAGTATAAATGGAGCAGCTTATTTAATAGATTATACACCAAACATTTTATGACATTTTAAAGCAGCTTTAAATAATCATTTTTCTTATGTTGATTAAAAGGCCTCCCATTTGTCTTTTTAAAGTTTTATTCTGTTAATCTAGATAGTAAACTTCTTTTCCGCTCTCTCAGTGCAATAGTAAATCTGGCCCAGTCTGGAATGAGTTATAATGAATTGTGCTTAGTTGGTCTAGATTAAAGTTGATTTACTTATAGGTTTACCAGTGAATGGCTAATTTATATCTTTGCTACCTTTTAGCTTTAGCCTCTTATCTTTTAGTAATTATTACAGATATAAATAAATGTTTTTAACTAATTTTATTTATTGATCACTAAAGAATAGCTCCTTTTTTTGAGAATTCTTATTATTTATGCTACTGTTGAAGAATTCTTTGGCATGTGAAGAGTGGTACTTTTCCTCTTTTTCTCTTTCATGTGTGTACTATTCAGACCAGGAAATTGACATTTCAGCCCAGAAGACTTAGGCCAGATGTTAGTCTACTGGCTGAAAGATGGATTTCCTGCCCCAATAGGTGACCTCTGAAGCAAAATAGGCTTTTTCTTATTGGGTAGACTGTCGAAATGACCTCATTTCTAGAACAAGCATCCTTTGTGAAGTACGTCTTTGCTATTGAAATCAACATCATCTGATTTTTGAGAACATTCATTAGATGAAAAGTAACCAGCACCCAGTTGTTTCATTTGTAAGGCAGAGGGAAAAATTATGCCTCGACAACCCATTTTTTTTCCTTTAAAAATATTTGTGTTCATTGAGAGGGAAATGGTCCAGAAAATCTGATGTCTGCTTTCCCATATTAATATTTCTTTTAGATCTATTTCAAACCTCATTCAGGTCAGCATTAACCAAAGGAGCATGTTATGTGCATCCTTAAAAAGGGATTTGTTTCACTAAGCTTGACCAAGGCACTATTTAAAGAAGTAGCTATGACCCCCGTGTCCTGCCACTGAGACTTATAGCTCCATGTGTGGGAAGTTCATTGCGACATTCCCATGCAGCCACCTCTTTTGATGAGTTCTTCACCAAGTTCACTTATTTATATCTTCAATTGTATAAAGCGGCTTAGAGAAACGGCGATAACTGAGCCTTTGTGTTGTGTGTGTGTGTGCCTGCCCATGCACTGTGCTGTGTGTGCACATACGCCCATGACTCTGTGTGTGTCACAGGAAATGCAATTTCAAAGAAAGTACCCAGGAGAGGGAAATGGCCTTGAATGACTGGGGGAGACTATAACACTATGCACGAAAAGAAGGAAAGTTAGATTGCGTGAGAAGAAAAATAAGTGTTTCCGAGATTCTTAAATGATAGAATTTTATACCTGAATGGGAAGTGAGGGGTCCCTCCCCCCTCCTGACCCCCAGAAACAGGAATGAAAGAGAGTGTTCTTTTTCACAGCTGGCAGAAATTTTACTAGTATAAAAACCCTGTTCACTGTGATCCAAAATGTTGGCTCCTCCATGAACGACCAGAACAGAATGAAGCAGAACCATGTCCAGTGTTAACTTCAGGCTGGGCACTGCCCCTCAGACTCATGGCTCTTCCTCAAGCAATTTATATAGTAAATATGGGATTCCTTTAAAAAATGAGCAGAAAAAGGATATCACACTCTCCTTTGTTTTAATGAGTTAATACATACTTTCCCCAGAATGCTATACTCAGCTCAATATGCCCCCTTTTAAAATAGTGATTTGCAAGTATCATTAATCATAAAACATCTTGGGAGTTGTTATTCAAAGTATTCTGAAAAATATCCCAACTCTGGGGAAGACTGTAATAATCGTCTACGGCTCCCAGGATTGATGGGAGACGCTGTTGTTGCCTTTGCACAATATTGTGGCACCTCAAAGAAGCAGAGCAACAGTTTTCACTGCAGCTTTTCGATTTAACAGGGGAAAATATTTTCACAAGTATATTTAAGCAATAGCAACAGCCAAGGAGGCATTCTCACAGAGTAGTGTTCATAAACTAGACAACATTGATGAAGCAGTTTGGTTGGTGGATGATACCTTCCAGGTGTGCTTTTAAGCCCCCTCTTTTTCTTTTTTTTTTTTGCATAATTTGGAAACATTTAACATAATCTCTGATCTCTTATTAGCACATTCTTTTTTTTTTTTTTTTTTTTACACTATCTCAAGCTGAAAAGGTAAATAGCAGGGAGCAAGCTTCTCAAGATGGTTCCCTCTCAGCGCCTCCTTCTTTTCTCTCAGTAAGTGTCAGGCTGCTCTGACACAACCTCACAGCTCTGCACAGGAGACGCTGCTCTCCTCTTCACTCAGAAGCAGTTTTATGGTGAGTTCCGGTCTTCTGGTTCTTTGCCTTAAACATTGTGAATTCAGTGTTGGCAGCCCACCCAGAATTTTTTTTGTTTCTTGTCTATAGTGTGGATTACTGACTAGTTCAGAATCCTTATATCTCAGATTTACAAGTGGGCTTAGAAATTCTCTAGTCTGATCCTGCTATGTGGTGTGAAGTATCACTCAAGGCAGTGTTGTGCCTGAAGAATGATTCCCAGGTAGAACCGTGGTGTCGACATAGTAACAGCCAGATGGGAACCTCACTGGTGAGGCTGGTAGGATTCCTCTCCCACAGGAATAAGAGTATTTATAACCTGAAGCTTCATTTTGCTTATTCAGCTTCTCTCCGCAGCCTGTTCCTGCCATCTTCACTTTGTTTTTATCTCTCTTACCTCTTTTCTGATCTCTTATCAAATACTCCATAGTGAAGAGGCTTTTAAACAGGTAATGCCTCAGCATGGGCTTGGCTCACCTTTAGGGCATTGGTGGGAAAATATTTCTTTGGGATTGTCTGGGAAAAAATATTTTAGGCTTTCATTCTCTCCTTGAAGTTAGTTCTCTGAGGCATTGTGGAACGCCCTACCTTGAAACGCCAGAGAGGGTTGCTGACGGTCGGCAAAAATGAAATGAGCTGATCTATTTCAATTGCTCAATTTCAGAAGGCAATGTGGTAAAAAAATATATATATATATATATTATTTACAATTGTTTAGATCTAATCTCTGCCTAATCTCACATTTTCTATGAAGAAAATGTGTTGTCTTTCAAAAATAACAAGTATTAAAATGAAGCTGTTTTCTTAAAACATGAACCATTCTTATGGATAACACATTTTTATTCCAATACAATCATTCATGCTCTGCTGAACCTCCGGAATACATACTGAGAAGTGTGCCATTAGGTGATTTATCACAGAGTGCACTTTCGCAAACCTACATGGAATAGCCTCCTACACACCCAGGCTTCATATAGCCTGTTGCTCCTAGCGCACAACCTGTGCAGCATGTTACTGAACAAAACAAGATGAAATGAAGTCAGATGCAAGAGAAAATGACAGAATCAAGAGATGCAGTAAATATGAGATGTATTGAGGCTGCTGCCAACGTAACACAGCAAACTATGTTTTTATAAGTAGAATAAAATACTGATAAATGGCCCTAACCGGTTTGGCTCAGTGGATAGAGCGCCAGTCTACGGGCTGAAAGGTCCCAGGTTCGATTCTGGTCAAGGGCATGTACCTTGGTTGCGGGCAGATCCCCAGTGGGAGGTGTGCAGGAGGCAGCTGATCGACATTTCTCTCTCATTGATGTTTCTGACTCTCTATCCTTCTCCCTTCTTCTCTGTGGAAAATCAATAAAATATATTTTTAAAAAATACCCATAAATGATATAGTCTAGTAAAAACATAAACCAGTAACATAGCCATTTATAATCATTATCAAGTATTATGTACTGTATGTAATTGTATGTGCTTGCATTTACATGACTGGCAGTGCAGTGGGTTCATTTCCACCAACATCACCACAAACACAGACATGTGACTAATGCACACGTAACATCCATGTCACGATGTCACCAAGCAATAGGAATTTTCCAGATCCGTTAAAATCTTACAGCACCGTGGTCGTTCATGTGGTCCGTCGTTGACTGTACCATCGCTATGCAGCATCTGGCTGTGTTTCATTGTTTGCCCTTTAAGACCAAGTACCTCTGAACATCTGATTTTGCAATCTCCACTCACTTATCTCACAACAGTTCCTTTTATTAATTAATTTTGAAAGCAAACTACTGGTATAGTTTTTCAATATGTTATATTACACTTCTTCAACAATGTGTTCATTTTTTTTCTTAGTTTGACATTCTCATAGTTCCAAGTAGCTCTCAGACTTGAGCAGATACCACGTCTACCTGAGGAGGTTGTTAACATGCACATCACTCCTTCCACCCCCAGAGTGTCTAACTCAGTAGGCTTTTGGGGCTGGTGGTGGAAATGTGTGTTTTTAACAAGTTCCTAAGTGATACTGATGCTTCTGTCCTTGAGTCCACACTTGAGAAGCACTGGTCTAGATAAAAAATTGTAAAAGATGGTGGTAGTATGGACTAAGGCAGTGGCAGTGGAGATGGAGAAAAGTGGATGCACTTAACATTCACAGGGTGTCCCCCCAAATGTATACACACTGTAACAGCTAATAGCTCAATTTTGAAAATGAAATGTATTTTAATAAACACTGCTCTTATAATTATTCAAAGAGTAGGTATACATTTTGGGGGGATACCTTACATTTAGAAAGTAGGATCAATAGGGCTTATCCATGGTTTCGGTGAGTGATGGTGTGGGAGGAGATGGAACCAAGCATGTCTCTGAAGTTGGTAGCTTGAACAAACACATGGATGCCACTGAGTACTACTGAAATGGGAAGTGAGTAGGGGGGAGGGTTGGATTCTAGTGAAAAGTCATATATTCTATTTAAAGTTAAAATAAAATAATTTTAAAATGTCAAACAGTGTCTGTCATAGCATAGATATTCAGTAAATAACAGATATTGATATTACTGTTATTATTAATTAATAATACAATTAATACTGAATAGTTCTAATGACCCCACCCTACTAGAGAAAACCTCCTAAATTTATTACTCAACAACCACATTCCAGAGTTAGGAATTACTCCTTTGTGTAACTCAAGACATTTAGATATAAACAAGGAAATTTTATAGATATCTTCATGGTCTGAGTGGGTAGAGGAAGGAAGAGTAAAGGAAAGGAAAATGGGAAAACAGTTCTAATTCTGAGAATTATCATTTGCCTTATCAACAACAACCATATTAAATAGGTGGAATTACCTCATCATACAGATAAGATAAATAACTTGCCCAATAAACCACTTACTCTTTCACTCAAGTCATAAAAACCTGAGTAAAAATTTAAACCAGCTTTCCTGATCCATTAACTTTGTGCTTCCTACACTATCAAACTCCACTGTGACTGCTAAGCAATTGGCTGGTTACCTTCCTTATGTCAGAACTAGTGGCCCAGTGCACGAAATTCGTGCACATTAAAAGGGGATTAATTAGAGGAAATATTTTAATATTGCTATTTGCCCTTTCTCTATAATAGAAGTGTCAGAGATGAAAGAAAATTAGTAAAATGTATATGAAAATCTTCCTCCTGTCAGAGTATGGGGTGCACCATGGAACCCAGAGTCAAGTCTTCAACCACCCATGCACACCTCAAAATCACTCGAGACCCAAACTTGGATGGCCCTCCTTCATTGGGCTAGATCCAGACCTGGCCGGTCCCACCTTGTCAAGCCCTGCCAGGTAGGGGGGTGCAGCCTCAGGTCCCCTGTGTGCCAGGGCAGGGGGGCACGGCCTGAGGTCCCCCATCACGCCCCACTGGGCGGAGGGAGTGGCCTGTGATCCCCCAGCCTGACGCTGGGGCAGGGGGCACAGCCTCAGGTCCCCTGGTCTGGTGCTGGGGTGGGGGGCATGGCCTGAGGTCCCCTGGCCCAGCACCAGGGTGGAGGGCACACCTTGAGGGCCCCCATCAAGTCCCGCTGGGTGGGGGGCACAGCCTCAGGTCCCCCGGCCTGGCACCAGGGAAGATGGTGCAGCCTGAGTCCCTCTGGCCTGGTGCCAGGGAAGGGGGAGCAGCCTGAGGTCTCCTGTCAAGCCCTGGGGGTGGAAGGCTTGACCTGAGGTCCCCTGTCAAACCCCATGCAGGAGGTGGGTGGGCACGCAGCCTCAGGTCCCTGCTGATTGCTCCTTAAGGCTCATTATGGGAACTTAGCCTCAGCTATGGGTGCAAATTGACCGGAGTGATGGTCAATTTGCATATTCCCTCTTTATTATATAGGATGGTGACCTCAGCAGGTTACAGGCAACACTCTGCAATGTCTGGATTAGTGACTTTTAATTTTTAGTTCTCCTGACTCAGAATAAGAACCACTTTTTACAAAATAAGCCAGCATTTACAGCATTTATGTATATGTCCACGTGCAACTACATGTACATGCATTGTACACATATATATGCAGCAATATGACTGAGACTAGCTTTCAAGAACTAAGTTTTTATGATAAGTGCATTGTCAATATTTACACTCAGTGAATGCACTCTGATAGTTTTCTTCTCATTCATGGTAATGAAAGTTTATCAGGACCCACAGAAGTGATTTCACGGTCAGTTTTGAGACTCCTAGAAGTCTGGAAAATCTCCTAGATCCCTTTCTAAAAGAGGATTTTCTAGAAGAGGATCCTTTGGAATTCCTTCACCAACATCATAACAATGCCAATGAGCTGGATGTGAGGATCCCATGGAGAGGGGAAAGAAAGGAGAGCAGGACTTTTGTATATTTTCTGTACACATCTTTAATGGAGCATCTATTCTTGCCTACCTTCCTGAGCTTTGTGAGAATCAAATACATTGCAATCTAAATGAAAGCACTTTTAAAAGTAATCAGGATGTCTGCCTTTGATTTTGCTCAGTGTAGCTGTGTTCACTTAGACTGATCATTCAAGTCCTCTGAAGCCCATTTCTTCATCTGAAAAATAAAGGATTTGATCAAGATTACCTCATGGGCCCTTTCCCATCGTATGTTAAAAGCTTTTTGTAAATGGTACCCCATGGGACTCTGAAATAGTATGATGATGATTGAGATGTTGATGATTAGTCTTTCACATTTTGTTAAAAAGTCCCAAAGGAATTGTTGGAAATAAAGATGGGTGTTAACTAAAGGAAAAGAGACTAACATTTGGGAAAATAATCAGACTCATTTTGAGGGGTCATCGCATTATGAAGTTGATGAGTAAAGAGTTTCAGCTTCATTTTTTAAATGGCCAAACTATTCATGTTCAAGAAGTAAAAAAGTGACTACTTAAAATTTCATGGTCCTGCACAGAAAACAAAATTATTGTTATCAAGCTCTTCCCAAAAGTGGCCAAAGGTGACCCCTGAAAAGTTCACTATTCACGTTTCCCAGAAAATTCCACAAAATCATGCAAATCAAGAGGTTCAGATCTTCATGTTCACTGTAAGAACACTCGTGAAACTGCCCAGCCAGCGAGGGCATGCAGACGAGAAAAGCCCCCAAGTGTCTGCAGGATGTCACTCTACAGAAGCAGTGTGTACCTGCCTGTCCCTTGTTACAATGGTGGCATTGGTAGGTGTGCCCAGGCCAAACGGGGGCCGGATGCCGAGTCAATGGCCAAAAAGAATGCAGAATTTTGGCTTCACATGCTTCAAAATGAAGAGAGTAATGCTCACAGCAAGGGTTTAGATGTAGATCCGCGGGTCATTGAGCACAGGCAGGTGAACAAAACTCCCCAGATGTGACACAGAGCTTACAGAGCTCATGGACAGGTTAACCTATACACGTGCTCTCTCTGCCACATGGAGATGTTCTTTAGTGAGAAACAGCAGATTGTTCCTAAACTAGAAGAGGAGGCTGCACAGAAGAAAAAGACATCCTAGAAGAAACAAAAACTTATGCCCTGGGAGTAAATGCACAATAAAGTAAATGCCAATAAAAGAAAAAAATTATTGTTATCAACATTCTCTCCCCCTGCCTCCCCAAATGTTACTTATCTCATTTTTGTATCCATTTATTAGGGAGCACTGGGTAAAGGAGTCTGAATATCTAGGGTGGATGGATTTCTATAGTTTCTATACCAATATGTGTGTATATATTGTTGCTAAAAGGTGACCTTGAAATGTAATATCACCTCTGAGGAGGTAGGTGGCAATGAGTGTGGTCTTGCCTCATCTAGGATTGGTAAACTGCAAACATCCCCGACCCATCAAAGGTTAAGTGCTTTGCCTCTGGTTCATCTGATGAGTTAAGGGAAAGGCTGTGATTGTTGCCCTTAATCCACCCCCCACCCCTTCGTTTTCTTGACTCTGTGCTCAGTCACTTGCCAAAAAGTATTTATGCAGAGAATAAGCTGCCTATTGGCAGAAGCAGCACACTTCTTCCTATTTTCTTGAATTTAATAAAGTACCAAATGGCTAATATTCTACAATGAAATTCTTAAATATACCCCAGTAAAATCAACTCTAAAAAGGGTATTTTACCTGTTTCCATCATTTACTTACTTTCTTGTCTTTATAACTGTAATAATAATAATCCTATATAATAAAGAGGGAATATGCAAATTGACCATCACTCCAGTCAATTTGCACCCACAGCTGAGGCTAAGTTCCCATAATGAGCCTTAAGGAGCAATCAGCAGGGACCTGAGGCTGCGCGCCCACCCACCTTCTGCATGGGGCTTGAAAGGGGACCTCAGGACGTGCCTTCCACCCGCAGGGCTTGACAGGAGACCTCAGGCTGCTCCCCCTTCCCTGGCATCAGGCCAGAGGAACTCAGGCTGCACCCTCTTCCCTGTGCCAGGCCAGGGTACCTCAGGCCATGACCCCCACCCTGGCTCCAGGCCAGAGGACCTGAGGCTGTGCCTCGCCCCAGTGCCAGGCTGGGGGATCACAGGTCACTCCCTCCACCCAGTGGGGCGTTATGGGGGACCTCAGGCTGTGCCTCCCTGCCCTGGCACCCAGGGGACCTGAGGCTGCACCCTCCACTTGGCAGGGCTTGACAGGATGGGAC
>PVJC01016229.1:0-33982 GCA_004026665.1 Murina feae | reverse complement strand
GTGGGATCCCACATGCTGGCATGCCTGGCCAGCCTGGGTAAGGGGCTAATGTCTGTTTGCAGGCTGCCCACAGCCCGTTCAGGGTTCGGGTCCCTACTGGGGTGCCTGTCCAGCCAGGGTGAGGGGCTGAGGGCCGTTTTCAGGCTGCCCACAGCCCGTTCAGGGTTTAGGTCCCTACTGGGGTGCCTGGCCAGCCTGGGTGAGGAGCTGAGGGCTGTTTTCAGGCTTCCCACAGCTCCCATTGACCCAATGTCCCAGTGAGGCTGGCTGGAATCAGGTTTCTGGAGTGTATTTATCTTCTTTAATTGAAACTTTGTCACTTTGGGCAGAAGCCTAGGCAGGCATGAAGCCTCCTGTTTGCTTCAGCTCCTTGGCTTCTATAATTGAAACACTGTTTCCTTGAGCAGAGGCCCAGCTGGCCTAAGCAGACAGTTTACTCCTGGTGCAACAGAAGCCTCCAGTTTGCTCTAGCTCCGTGGCTGCCGGCCTCCCTCTTGGCTGGGTTAATTTGCATACAGCCGCTCTGATTGGCTGGTGGGCGTGGCTTATGTGTCTCAGAGTGATGGTTAATTTGCATATTACTCTTTTATTAGATTAGATATTTTTATTTATTTCAGAGAGAGAAAGGAAGAGGGAGGGAGAGATAGAAACATCAATGATGGGAGAGAATCATTGATCGGCTGCCTCCTGCACGCCCCCTACTGGGGATTGAGCCTGCAACTCAGGCATGTGCCCTAAAGGGGAATGGAACCATGACCTCCTTGTTCACAGGTCAATTGCTCAGCCACTGAGTTATGCTGGCTGGGCTCAAATCTGCATTTTTAAAGCTCCCCCAAGCAGTTCAGTACAACCAGCCCTGCGTAACCTGGGGGAGCACCTGAACTTTCCAACTGTCAGGTCTCTCCTGAGATGGACTCTAGGCCTCTCCCCACCCACTGGCCTGAGGCAGGGCAGCTCGGCCCAGCCTCCCAGAGAAAAGTTCATCCAAACAGAAACTTGAAGCTCCAAATGTGTGAGTCACCCTCACGGCTGGGAAATGCAATTTCACAAATAACAACCCTCTTTCCCCCCTTTTCTTTTCTGGATGAGATTTAAGCAAGTCCACAGGCATCAGGACGGTTTTGGCTGCAAGTCATCGCGAGGAAGTGGAAGCGTGGTGGGTGCCAGAGAGTGCACGAAGTCCCCCCTGCAAATCTTTTCCTTGTCTTGTGGGCATGCACCCCTGCCCATGGCCCTCCTGTGTACCTGGGCAGCCTGAGGCCTCTGAGCAGCCTGCCCTCTCGCTGGCAGCTCAACACCTACGAGGGTCACACTTTGCCCGTCACAAAAGCAGCTCCTGGTCAGAGGGCGAGCCAGAGTCCTCTCCTCACTGCTCCTCCCACCCCAGCTCCGGGCTCCGGCCTGTCCCTCATGGTGCTCCAGCCCAAGTCAAGACGGTACCACCTGGGAGCTGGAAGGAGAGGTGAGCTGACACAGCTGCACTCTCAGAGGGAGAAACTGAGACCCAGCATACAGCCAGCCCAAGGGCCAGGAGGCCTGCCTGTCAATGTCACAAGGGCGGGTGGGGCAGCAAGCTGTTTCCTCTCCCAAGGCCCAGGAGGAGCTCGGGCCATGGAGGTGAAAGGTGAGTCGGCCCGGCGGCCTGTGCAACTAGAGGCCAGGACGCCGCTTCCTCCCTTCTGGTGGCAGAGCTGGGCCTGACCTCTCGGGTTTCCCAGGTACAAGATGTGAAATGGAGCAGGGGAGGTGGACAGGCTTGACAATCCCTGCAGCCCCACTCTCTCAAGGTCCAACACCCACGAGTTGACAGATACCCCCGGGGCAGACAGCACTCAGTCTGGTCTAGGCCCTGCCATCTAAGGCCGAGGGCAAGGCTGGGCAGCCCTCCCTGCATCCGTCAGCCCCTCACTCAGCAACAGCCAGGCTGCTCCTCTCTGCGTCCCATGGAGCAACTGCTTTCCCGCCTCCGGTTCTGCACTTGCTGTCTGCCCATCCAAACCTCCTCCAGGACCTGGCTCCTGCCAGGTTCTAGCCCAGGGGTGAGGCCTGGAAACCACCCCTGCCTCTCACTCAGGCCTCAGTACAGTGTGAAAAGCCCAGATTCAGGTGCTCCTGAGGCCCCACTAGTCACAGAGGCCCCAGCTCCTCCAGGGGGCCCCTGGGCCTGCCTGCCAGAGCCCTGCCCCTCAATGCTACAGGTAGGGGTGAGGAGCACCCATGGCTCCCTGCCCTTGCCTGGAGGAGCTCTGGGTCTCTCTGATCTCTGTGCCAGGTAATGCCTCCTCATGTCTCCACGAGGATGGACATCCCTGAAGGCAAAGACCCTGCAACCCTCATCCCTCCAGAGCCCAGATGGTTGGGCTGCTCCTTCCACTGGGACGGTCCTGGGTGCCGATCACCACAGGCAGGGCAGGGCCTGGGTGTCCCACTTGATAGGAGAGGGAGTGGATGCCTTAACATCTTGAAGGGTTTAGGTTGAGGGCTCTGAGTGCCTGTGGACTAAGTCGAAGGGGGGGGGGTCTTACCCCAGATTCAGTTGCTCTGGGCACTGGTTGAGAGTGTGATAGGCAGCAGCCTCTGGGCCATCAAGGCCCTAATCGCCAGCCTGGGAGAGGGAAGCCATTGCCCTTCCTGCCTGGGTCAGCGGCCCAAGCAGACAACAGGAAGAGAGGGGCCCTCACACCAGCCTGGGGGACAGAGTCAGGCTCCTGCCTGTTGCTGGAGCTTCTCCAAGGTCTAGCTTGGCTGCTGAGAAAAGAGGTGGGAAGACATCCTACTTGTGTCACATACTTGACTAGAAGCTCTCTCGTTCTTAGTCGTTGGTGTTTATTTCACTGAACTGGAAACTGAGGCTCAGCAACCTGCCCAAGCACATGGACAGCTGAGAGGAGATTCACACGCATCCAGGTCTGGTGGCCTGTTCTGCGTCAGCCACCACTCGGCTTCCCCTCCAGGAAGGGGAGCCAGAGGGAAGTGCCAGGTGTGAACCACTCTTCTTGGCACAGAGGTCTCCTGACATCATATTGCTGAACCCCTGGGCACTGGCAAGATGAGGCACCAGCTTTTTTGGGCTATGTGAGGGGTCTGGGCCTTGGGGTTGGGGTTCTGCTGAGGGATTTGGGGTACAGAGGCAGTGATTTCCAGGGCTGAGTCAGCCTGCCAAGCTGTGCTCCCTCTCTCCTCCCCGCCGGCCCCCACATCAGGATAGCAAGAGGGCAAAGTAGGTGGGAGACAGGCCAGGATTAGGGCAGGTGAGCAGAAGCTTCCGAGACCAGCCAGCCGAGAGGGAGAAGAGCCCTGTGCAGGGCAGAAAGGTAGGACTGCTGGCGACACAGAGCAGCACCCGCAGGGAAGGGCATGGAGGGGCAGGGCAATGAAAGGGCAGCATTCCAGGGGGCCTGGCACTGCAGTCCTGAGATTAATCAGAGGGGAGCCTCTGATGCTAATGTCCACCTTTGTGGGGGTCCTTTCATCAGTTGAACAACTGCTTTCTTATCCAAAACGTCTCCCCTGTACGCTCAACAGAGACGTGTGCACCCATGCTTCTCTTTGAGACAAGAAACCATTCATCTCACAAATGACTCCACCCCTTCTCCAAGGGTCTGCACAGCTACCCCTCACATCGACCTGGGCCTCCAGGCCTGGAGTCAAGTGCACGCACACACAGGCACGCACCCTGTGCACACAAGCAGAGGTGGATGTGGGCTGGGTTTGGGGAGAGGGTGTCAAGGCAAGGAGTTGGCCGAAGGGAAAATGAAGCCTCACCTGATGGGAGGCTCCCCTGGCCCTGCTCCTGTTAGTTTCCATGCTTCAAGCTGACCTGCAGGTCAGGAAGGTGGCAGAGCTGGCACCCTCACCCAGGCAACCCTTCACCCAGACCCCCAAGGGCACCTTTTCCTCCTGAAGTGCATTCACGCAGAACGTGCAAAACACAGGTCCCCAAACACAGCCAGCGCTCGGTGAGACAGGCTGATTTTAAAAAGCAGTCCACGTTCTTTTTGGTAGGGAAGGAGCAGGAGAGAGAAATGGGAAAAGGACCAGGAGGTGGAGGAGCAGTGGCAGCAGGACAAGGCATAAAGGCCACAGAGAGACCCCCTCCCCACCCAGTCCTTCCTACGCCGGCCCAAGTCACCAATCACGTGACAGGTGCTCACGTTTCACAGCCATATGCCCTCTGCCCAGCTAGTGCATCAGCACTGGGCACCAGGCTGCCTCTCACTCCTAGAACGCATTCGCTGAATGAAAGCAGAAAGTGTGAATCTGAATCTGAGAACTAGAAGGGACCCTAAGATTTACTCGGTCTGGGCTACCACTGAGGCTTGCAGCTCCAACAGCAGGGGGCCTTTGTTGACACAAGGTGCCATGATCCTCTTGAAATCATGCATAGCCATGTGTGTCTGTGTGTGCATGTGCTGTGCTCTGTGCACTGTGGTAAGGAGAGAGACTCCAGCCATCTGCAGACTCTCAAAGAGGTCAGTAACCTAGAAGGTTAAGAACCATCAGCATATTTAGACTCCACTGGGACTGCTCTAGGGACACGATTTCACCATCTCCCAAGTCACCTCTTTCCAATCAATCAAGATTCCATAAACAATTCTTCTGTGAGATAAAACAAGAGGCTAAGGGACTGAGGAGAGCTTTCACATAGTCACATGTCTGGAGGGAGAATAGAAGAGAAGGTTCACAAGTCATCTTCCCACACACCCACCCAGTAAACGTTGACTGAGTGCCGAGTATGGCCCGGGCATTGACTAGCATCGGGTGCTAGGACTGCAAAGATTCCTACTCTCAGCGCCAACAACAGTGCTATCGAGACAGACACATACAGTGTGCATTTCATGGCAAGACCAACTCTAAGACATGCTTTACGGGAAGCACATACAATTCTTCTGTCATGTACAGAAGAGGGACAGAGAAGCTGGAGGAGGTGTGCACCCTGTGACAGCCAGGTAAAGCCTCTCAGAGCAGAGGCTTGCGCCATAAACAAGTAATTTGGAGTCTGTCGGTGCACAAGGGCAGGGAATAGCATTTTAGGCAGAAGCCATAGCAAGTGCAAAAGCTTTGAGAAGTGGGACTGCCTAGTGTTTTTAGAAACCTCAAGCAGACCAGTATGGCCAGAGGACAGAATAAAAGATTATACAACACACACACACACACACACACACCAGCGCCCTGAGACCTAGGCTAAGCCCTGGGTCTGCCACCGATTTCCTGTTGCATTCTCCTTTTGAAGAGCCTTAGTTTCCACATCTGGACAATGGGGATGCTGCTGCCGATTAGTAATTACTAATGCTGCTTGCTTTCCTCACTCCCACCTGTCCCAAAAGGTCCTTGAGGTGAGGTCTCCTCTCTGAGGCTAGGCCCACTCAGTTAACTTAATTTGATGGGAGGGTCAGGCCACCTCAGCCAACAGGGCCTCAAATGATGGTCCTCCTTGCTTGACTCAGAGCTCAGATTCCTAGGGGAGGCCGAAGGGAGCCAGGCATCCTCTCAAGCTCCTGGGTCTGCACCCCCACCCCACCCACACAGACTGCAAGGGCTGCTGGGAACAAATTCAACTCCTGAAACCCTACTCTTAGGCCCGGTGAGGCAAACTCTCATCCTCACACAGGTATATGGGCTTTGTTCTACACGGCACACTGGTCAGGTGACCTCTTGGCTCACCTATACCTTGGAGGGCTCAGGTACCAAGTCAAAGCCTTCAGAAGACTGTCAAGACCTGGGGCCCTTTTAAAACAGGAGCCCATAGTCGCTCCCCCTGGGGTACTATGCAGAACTGCTGTGAAGCCTTGACACCCTTGCTGCTCTCACATCTCCCATGGGCAGGTGCGCCAGCGTGGTAAAGAGGAAGGGCCTCGGGGCTGCAGAAGACAGTGCTGGGACGTGGGCCCACAGTTCCAGGAGGAGTCTCCTGTGGGCAGGAACTATCCAACAAGGGAGAGGCCTGCCCGATGGGGCGTCTCCAGGGCTTGGAGATGTCCTGACGGACACCGGCAAGTGTTCTGTGCCAACAATGTGCTCGAATCAAATAGGTAGGAGAATGTGGGGTCGAAGAAAGGCTAACAGGTTTTGGGCTACAGGACTTCTCAGAGCCTTTATTTACTTTGCTAGAGGGCACTGCGTGTCTCCAAGGGAGGGACAGTACGCTATGCTTTCCAAATGCATTTGAGCCCAAAGTCTTCCCCTGACCCCCACAAAGCATCACTTGACCTTAAGGCCACATCTTCAAGCCATACCGCTCCCTGGAGGAAGAGGAAAAGAAAATGGCTGCCCTCATCGAACCTGGACTGGCACAGCCATATCTCCCCTCGAGCGGCTACAGGGACTACCCAGGAGGGTCCCTGGGCATCCCTCTGCGGAACACAGAGCTACTGCTCAGCAAGGTGGCAAGCACTTCTCTGGAAGGAGTCCCACAGGACGCACACTGCTGTGAATTTTAATTCCAAACAAAACCTGGCAGGGAAGACCCCATGCCTCCCAGCCCTGACTCCCCCTAAGAGCTGCCTTCCTTGGGTACCTGGAGAGAGAGATGTGCTAAGCCAAGGCACTCAGGGGTCTCTCTCCAAGGACATATAGTTGCCACAGGGGTTCATAAGGCCAAGTTACTAGGCCCAGTGACCTTTAAAAAAAACTGCACAAAGGGCCTGTGCCTGCTTTGGCCTGGCACCCTCACCACCAACTGAGACGCTGAGCAACCCCAGGCATCCAAGTCACCTGCCGATGCTCCTGCCCTTGCCCATGAACTCTGCCATCTCTCTCCCTCGCTCTGCTTCCAGGGCCAATGCTCCACTCAGAGCCCTTGGCTTATCTTCAGCTTCCAGAGCTGAGGTTCCAGGGGCACAATGGGCTTCTGTGCCCCCATGTCCCCACCCCACCCCCCAAATCCCAGCTGCATTCATGGTGCTTTGCTATTGTGGTGGGAGCAGCCTGGGGGTGGTGCAGGAGGGGGTGGGCTCTTGGCACAGAGACTGGCGCAGACAGGCCGTGGTCAGCGGTCAGCATGCAAGTCACATTCGCAGGCACTGCCACCAGGCCTGCCAGCCTCGCACAGAATGGCAACGTTCCTGGGCCCCTGGGTCCCTTCGCAGAGTCCCCCCCGGGCCACACACGGCCTGCTTCCTCTCCGGCCAGGCCCTTGGGAGCATGCAGGTGGGGAGGATTTTCTCCTGCCTTCTCAGCCAGTTGCTATTTTGGAGCCACATTAGGTCACCGGCCCAGTCCTAGATGCAGGAAAGGCCTATCCGCAGCGGCACAGCTGGCGCTCGAGGAGGGGTCAGGAGGCAAGAGGCTGGGAGGCGAGAATGGGTGAGCCCAAAGCCAGGAGGGCCTTCGGAGCGTCAGCAGGCACAGCCTCCAGCCTCTCAGAGGAAGCCACGGGTCTCGGAGCACAGGGGGGCCTCCGCTGCCTCCCCTAATGCAGCCTGTCTGTGGGCACATCCTCTCCTGTTTGTACAGCTCTCAGACCCCATGTACCCCTCCCCGAGAACAGCAGAGACGGCATCTAACAGATGGATGAACTGAGGCTCCCCCAAAGTCAGGTCATGAGAGACTTTTTGGGCCCCAGGGAAGGAATGTGCTTCGTCATGGGGAAACTGAGGTAAGCAGCAATGCAGTGGCAGGAAGCCAGGGCTCACTGAGAACCAGCCAGGATCCTGGGCGACAGGAATTTCCGAGAGGAGGCCCACTAAACTCCTCCCACAGGGCAGCCCTGATGGCCCTAAACCCCCTGTTCTCAGTGGGGAACAAGACCACACCATAGGGTGAGGCAGCAGAAAGCTAGCAGGGGCTGATGAGGGACCCCCACAGTCACCCTCCTCCCTTAGGGCTTCCACAGGACCCCCATGAAATCACACAGCCATTCACGCTGTATCTTCCTGTCTATCTTCTAACCTGGGCCTGAGGGCCTGTGAGTGAATCCCAGGGGCCCACGCGGAGCCCCACGAATGTCTGGTAACAGAAGACCCACACACTCTCCCTCCAAATCACTGATCCCTGAAGCCAGTTCCCTGAAGAGGCAGCAAAGCCTCTTACAAGAAAGGGAGATTCCCAGCCAAGAATAATTCCTCGTGTGGAGAGCACTTTACAATTTACAAAGAGCTTTGGCATACAGTCCTTTCTCCTGGCACCAAAGGCTGCCACTCCACGCTCCTCTCCTTCAGCTGCACCCCGCCAGCCCAGCACAGGTCAACCAGTGCCCCCTCCGCTCCGGGGCGCTGGCCCACCTCTAGCCCGGAGGCCAGCATGCTGTATGTCCAGTCTCCCCCAGCCGATAATGGCAGAGCTGAACACATGATGATGGGGCCACAAAGAGTGACCCTCTGTCTCACCCTTCTTCCCCAGTGCACTGGCCTACACAGGCCTTCTCCCCCAAACATTCAGGCCTCTGGCTCTCCTAAAACTAACTCGTGTGTTCAAGTCTTGAAGGAAAATTACCCTCATGTGTGTCCTCTCCCTGGCCCCTTCCCCCTGCACTTTTACAGGGGGAGCTGCCAGAGGGGAGTGAGGGAAGGCCACAGAAGGGTGTCTGCAGTTCACAAATGAAGCTGGAGCAAGCGGGAGTGGGGGAGGAGGAGGAGTCTAGCGGAAGAGAGAGGGGAGTGGGATATAGGAAGACTATGAAGACCCTCAAAAGGCCAGGGAGTTCCTGGCAGTCGGTGTGTTTATGTAGCTGGGAAGATGCACTGCCCCTCCGACTCTGTAACTGAATCCACCCAGGAGCAGACTTTGCAAGCAGCCGGCCCAGGTTTCTGGGGAAGGCACTGGCAGCTGGAGCCTCTCCCGCTACCAGCCCCCTCCCAAAAGCTCAAGAGGATTTCCCTTTCATTTCCTTCCAGGCTGGAAGGGCGGGGGACAGCGCAGTCTGTGGGGTCAAGCCCTCAAAAACCACTTCCTATGTGGTTGGGGGAGGGCGAGCAGCTGGAGGACGTATCTGGGGTCCCAGCGTGCGAACAGCAGGTAAAGTCCTCTGGGCGCGTCACTGCTCTCCAGGGTACCCCTTGGGGTGGACGGAGAAAGGATTTTAGGTCCCCGTGCCGAGGAGCTGGGAGCAGAATCTGCGCCGTCCGTCCCAGCTAGCGGTGGCCAAGAAGGGGATGGGGTTGGGTGTGGGAAGGACACTTGGAAGGGGCTCCCCGCCCGGCTGTCTGGAGAGAATCCGGAGCCCCCCGCCCCTCGCCTCCCGGCCCCCTCCAACTCCCCCCTTCAAGCAGGGCGCGGGGGGCTGGGAGAAGAGACGGGAGGGCCCCGCCCGCGCCCGAGCTGCTCCCGGCTGGGCTCAGCCGGGAGGTGACGCGCTCCCGGCGCCCCGGGGACTTGGGGCAGCGAGTTTGGCAGAGCTGAGCAAAGCCAAGCCAAGGAGGGCCGGGCAGTACGGAGCCGGGCCCCGCCGGGAAGAGCGGGGCAGATAGGAACAGGCCCCGCGCTGTGGACGGAGAGCGGGGGCGCGCAGGGGCACCCACCTCTCCGCGCTGCAGCTGGAAGAAGCTGTTGAGATAGCTGGAGTGCAGGGGCGAGCCCAGCTGCTCCGGGCGGCCCTTGCCGAAAGCCAGCTCCGGAGGCGCGGCGCCGGCGGGCGGCTCGGGCCGGAAGGCATCGAAGGCGCTCGCCTGGTGCGTGTCCTGCAGCGACAGGTAGACCCAGTTGAGCAGCTGGGCCGGCTGGTACACCGAGGCGCTGGTGTCGATGGCCGACAGCAGGCTCATTTTGCGGCGGCGGTGCCGGCCCCTCCCCGGCAGCCCGCTCGCGCCCCCCACCTCCAGCGGAGGGGCGGGCACCGGGGAGCCTGAGCCCACTGCCCGCCGCCCGAGCCCCGACGGCGATCGCCCCGCGCCCTGCGCCCCGCGCGCTGCCCGCAGCCGCCGCCGCCGCCGCCGCCTCCCCAGACTACGGCCGCAGCGCGCGCGGGCGGAGGAAGGAGGCAGCGAAAGTTGGGCAGGAAACTTTGGGGCCCGCCCCTCGGCGCCGCCCGCCCCGCCCGGCGCGGCGAGCCGCTATCTGCCTCCAAGCTGACCCCTTCCGCGACCGCTCCCGGGATGGGGCTCGCGGAGGCCACGCCCCCCTGGCCCGTCCTCGCCCGCCATTGGCTGCCTCCTTGAATATGAAGTAGCCGGACGGGGCGAGCCGACTGCAGGGCGGCCCCTCCCGGGCCCCGCCGCCCCGCGCCCCCCGCCGTCCTCCCGGGCCCGCAGGAGCTCAGCGCAGCCCTGTCCGGATCCAGCTGCTCTGGTTCTGCCCTCAGCTCTCCTCTGTCTCGAGTTCTTGCCAAATCCTCGCCCATTATTTCATTTTCACTGGTTGTTTTCTATTTTCTCACACTGTCTTCTCCCTCGGACGAGTCTCTCCTGGGCCCTGGGCCCTGTCTGTCTGTCCCCGTGGCTGTGTCTCTCTGTGTTTCTCCTTGTCTTTTCCATTTCCGTCTAGTCTGATGTGTCTGTCCCCCCCTCCCAGATCCAGACACACACGCACTCCTCCCTCCTCCTCCCTATCGCCACAGGCCCTCCCCCGCGCGTTAATTCCTTCCATCTGCAGAATCGCTTTGCCGCCGGCTCTGCCAAGGGGGCCCGGGTTCCTGCCCCAGGAAGGACTCCCCGCCCCTTCCTCGCCTTCCCCTCACCGCCCCCCCTCCTGTTTCTCCTCTGGACCAACACTGCTTCTCCTTCTACCCCCTACCCTCCACCTCACCCTCCACCCACCCCCGCTTCGAGGTGCCCTGAGAGTCGCCAAAACACCAGGTGGGTCTGAGGGTGCTGGGAAGAGACTGCCACCACCATCCCAGGACAATCCAGCTAGTCCAAGTTTGCCAGCCCCCCCCCCCCCCAGCTCCCACTGACTCACTTGAAAGCCCTGCAGCCCCCTCACTCCAGGGTAACCACTGCTGCCACCGCTGCACCAGCACCAGATTCTGGTTTACAAGCCCTTGGAGGGGACGCGAGTCACCTCTCCCACCTGAAACCTGGTGCCATTCTGCCAGCGTCCAAGTGCCAGCTCTGCCACCTTCCAGCTAAGTAACCTAGGCCTGGCACCTAACCTCTAAGAGTAAACCTGTAACGCGGGGACATCACCGTCCTACCTGGAGATGTTTACTAGTGTGAGCTTGGCAATCAGAAGGTATGCCATAAAGGTCAGCTCACTGCCACCCCTTCACGGGGATTTCTCCCACGACCAGAGGCTACCCACCCGATGGGCGCTTGGGCCTGAAAGGACTTCAGTGGTGGCCAGTGAAGCTCATTCCCACCATGTCACTAACCAAGAACCCCTTTGATTTTTTTTCTGTCTTAGTTGATCATATTTGAAAGATTTTGTGTATCAAGTGATTTGCAATTACTGATAGAAACATACTACTCATAAGTAATTTTATTTATCAGAGAAATACCTAAACAGTACCCTTTATTTATTTATTTTTTTAAGTGGTAAACCTATTTGTTTAAAGAGAAGGTACACATTTGTTAGGAATGTGTGTGATAACCATTTTACTCCTGAAAATACTGGGGGTATCTCTGGAACTCTGCTGCTATATTTGAGGTTTGGTGGTAGACAGGATTTGGAACCGCTGGCCTAGGCTTTCCCTGGATTTTATAGAGTCTTGTTAATTGAAGGTAGTCCTATTCAAATTCAAATTGCTTTAGGGGTCAGGCAGATACCACCAAGTAGAAGGCAGTGAATAGGTAATGATGAGCTTGTGAGCTAAAGAGCTAGCCACACAAAACCCTCTGCCACAGCGCTCGGCCTGGGTCTGGCACCTGCTTAGAGAGACACGTTTGGGTTCCCTGTCCTTCAGAGTGACTTGATGCTATGAGGTCGTTTGTCATGCCTGGTGACCAGACTGATGCCCTCTGTCCCTTTCACCTCCCAGCCTCCAGCCCCTGCCCCTTCCCCCCACCCCCCCACGCAAGGCCTGGTGCATACATAGTAAATAATCCAAAACTGTTTGCTAGGTCAGTGGTTTAATAGCCCATCGAGGGATGGTCAGATTATGCTCCCCTTTGAAGATTGAATGGCTTCTTTGGTTTTGTACTTTTCTCCCTCCCGTTGTCCACAGCACACCTGCTTAGCACGTGGGCTCTGTACTCAGTGGGCGATCAATAAATTTGAGCAACTGACAGGCACTTCGCCTGGATAGCAGCTGATTGACCTGAGGTCAGCTCCTCAGCTGGCCTCTCAGGATCCCCTGAGACAGCACCTCCTGTGTGGTGGGGGCAGGGTGATGGGTGAGGGTGGCCCCATGTGCATCAGATGCCTGAGTACTAGGCCCAGAAGAGTGGGCTATAGCCAAATTCTGCATTTAACATGTCAGAGGTCCTAGCCCACACCTTCATTTGCAGAGGTGGAGGCACCACAGCCAGAGAAGGAAAGGACTTGTTCAGGCTCACCCAGGAAGCCTGGTGGCTATGCCACCTGCTATAACCCACTCCACATCCTAACTCCCGTCTGGTCCTGGTCTGGCCGTCTCCTGTGTGGCAGCACTGCCCTCAGAACTGCAGGTGGGAGGGAACTCCCAGGTGAGGCTTGAGTCTCTGTCCCTTTTCTGTCCCCATAGGCTCCAGAATGAGACAATGGAGAGAAGACAGGATTTGGAGAACAGAAATCTGGAGGATTGGCCTTAGGCAAGTGCCTGCCTTCTCTGTAAACCTCAGTTCTCTCAGTGACTGATGCAAACAGGAAGGCAGTTTGCTAGCTGTGAAGAAGCAATCACATGGCAATAAATAATCACTTGGCAGTATTAATCTACTCTAATAAAAGAGTAATATGGAAATTAACCATCACTCCAAGACACCTGCGCCACGCCCACCAGCCAAGCCACGCCCCCAGCCAATCAGAGCAGCTGTATGCAAATTAACCCAGCCACAATGGAGGCCAACAGCCACGGAGCTAGATCAAACAGGAGGCTTCCGTTGCACCAGGAGTAAGCTATCTGCCTAGGTAGGCTGGGCCTCTTTCTGCTCAAAGCAACATAGTTTCAATTATAGAAGCCATGGAGCTGAAGCAAACAGGAGGCTTTGTTTCCTACCTTGGCCTCCGCTCAAGGTAACAAAGTTTCAATTACAGAAGATAAATAAACCCCAGAAACCGGATTCCAGCCAGCCTCACTGGGACATTGGGTCAATGGGAACTGCGGGCAGGCTGCAAACAGCCCTCAGCTCCTCACCAGGCTGGACAGACATCCCAGTAGGGACCTGAATCCTGAACAGGCTGTGGGCAGCCTGCAAACGGCTCTCAGACCCTCACCCAGGCTGGCCAGGCATGCCAGCAGGTGGACATCCCTGGAGGTGTCCCAGACTTTGAGAGGGCACAGGCTGGGCTGAGGGGACCCCCCCCCCAAAGAGTGCACACATTTTTGTGCACCAGGCCCCTAGTAATTTCAATAAGAGTAATATTCCATTTATCTAGAGTGGTGGTTGGGAGGAGGAGGGTGCATGTAAGGAAGTGTCTGCCCCTGAAGTTGCCCAGACAACAGGTCTGATAGGTGTTTGGTGGAGTTTCAAACCAAGAACTTTGAGTTCAGAGAAGCAGGAAGAACTTTAGAAAGATGAGCAAGCGGGTCTTCAAGGGGGAATCAGCTTTCTGCTTGGGCTTGAAAGGCAGGCTTCTCTAAAAACATGTCTCACAATGATTCATAGCACAAAGCAATCCCTGCCCCTCTTGAACCTGCCTCAGGAATAAACAGTGAAGAACACACTGGGAGGCGGAGGTTCCCTCTCCTGTGGCCAGCACTGGGCACTGGGATCCTTTGGGCTGTGTGTTGACACAGAAGGTGTCAGTTTACAGCAGTGATAGCAAAATGGCAAATCCTCTCCCTGCAGGAGCCACTGCCCATCTCTGACCCAGGACACAAATCATCAGGTGCAGAGCTCCTTCCCAGGCGAATTCAGATTCCTTCCCAACACAGCCATCTGCTTTGCTGCTAAGGGTGGAATGACCCAGGGGATGAAAACAATTTACCATCCCTGACTTATATACGCCCTCCCAGGACCTATACAGTGACTTTGTGCAGATTAGTAAAGAGGTTGCCCTCAACTGCAGTGGTCTCACATCTTGTGTACATTTGTGGCCCCATTGTTGCCCGGGCATATGATTTCAGCACCACTAACCCCAGATATCATTGTGAGGTGCTATGATGGTGAAACCTTAGGGACAACCTGATCACTCCAACCCCACCTCCAGACTCTTGACCATAAGAGAACCACAAAAGGTGGCGAGACCCATGAATCTTAAACTCCATACAGGTGCTGAGTTGTGGAAAGTGCCTGGGCTTTTGGAGACATCCCCTTCCTAGCTGTGTGACATTGTCATGTTGAGTATCCTCTGCTGGACAGTTTCCTCCTGTGTAAAATGTTCCCTTGGTTGCTTGAATCCCAGGACACAGGAAGGCATGGACACTCCGAAGGCCCTGGCATCTGGAAGGCCCGTGGGGAGTGCTTGCTTGTTTTCAAGGCTGGATACCGTGAGGTGGGCATGAGGGGTGTCAGCCTGGATGTCAGAAGCCCAGGATCCTTCGCCTAGCTCTTTCTGCATGGCCCAGGGCAAGCTGGCAGAAGCCCCTGGACCTCTGATTCCTACAAGTCACAGAAACAGGCCGAGCAGCACTCCCTCCCACCCTCCATGCTCCCCATGGAATCGCCCTCAGAAAAGTGATGGGGCGGTAATGGGCCCTTTCTCACGTAGGAGCTGTGGGCAGAAATGACATTCCTCCTCTCCTTCCAATTTCATACCCACTTTTCTTTAAAAATAAAAATAAAATCAAAAAAAGCAACAATAAACCATATACCAGATTTTATCAGCAGCCTTCAGGCCTTCAGGGCTGGAGAGGTGCCTAAACACTCAGGACCAGTGGTCGAGTGTGAACATGTCCTCTGTGGGGGACGAGGGAGAGTGGCTTGAAATATGAATGTTTTTAGGCTTAATGGGCATCTGTTTGGAAGATGGGGTTAAGACACTGACCCTAAAGATGAGTGTGCAGAGCTCCCTACGTTGGGAAAAGACCCAAATCAAATAATAACCAGGAAAGCTGGCTAATGGACATTTTGGAAGGAGTGGAAACTGCCCCTTGGTCACCCCTTGGTCTTCCTTGCCTACTTAGAATCTTTCCCTGGCTGCCCAATGGATAAAGTCCAACCATCTACTGGGCATGACATTTAGCCCTTTGTCCCCTGACTTCTGACTACCTTCTACCCTAATTACAGGTACAACCTACCCTCCAACCCCAGTACCACATGGGCACCCACCCCTGTCCTCTAATGAAACAAAACAACTGGCCTTTCCCCACTCAAGCAAGGCCTTCCTTGCCTCCATGATTTGCACATGTTGTTACCTGCCAGGAAGAGTCTCCTTTTTCTGTTTTCCTGGCAGTCTTCTCTCACCCTTCATGACCCCCCTGAAAAAAAATTATTTTCCCAAAGAAGCTTTTTGTCATCAGAACACTGATATCTACTCTCACACAACCCCATTAGATATTCTCTTTTTTTTTCTCAACCATAGGGTTTTCATATGGATTACTAGAGGCCCGGTACACAAATTCATACACAGATGGGTCCCTCAGCCTGGCCAGCGATCAAGGCCTATTGGGGGGCCAGCTGGCCAGGGGGAGGGGCCACAGGAAGTTGGCTGTGGGAATGCACTGACCACCAGAGGGCAGCTCCTGTGTTGAGCATCTGCCTCCTGGTGGTCAGTGCACGTCTAAGTGAGTGGTCGACCGGCCATTCTGGTCATTCCAGTCGTTCGGTCTTAACAGTGGCTTAAGCTTTTATATATAGAGAGATAGGTGATGTTTGTAAAATTGTTAGTCCTCCCTTCTCACACCTCCGCCCCCCAGCACCACCACTGAACTGTGAGCTTCTGTGCCTGGCCCAGTGCTGGATGAGAGCAGCCCCTCTGTTTACTTAATGAATAAATAAATGAATTAATCTCAGGCAGGAGACTGTCAAATCTGGTCTCAGGGACTCCATGGATTGTAGAACTGCAGGAGCTCCTATCCACTCCATTGTGCAGCCTCCCTGGCAGTTGGGCTGGGACCATGGGACTCATTCTCCATCAGAGGAAGGTGTGTGGAAACACTGTGTCTCCAGTGAGGCAGCAAGAGTAGGTGTGGGTTCTCCACATTTGAAATCTCCCATTCTGAGGGGGAGGCGGGTGAAAGACTCTAAGACAGTAGAGGCCAGACCTCTAAGTCAGCGTTGCAGGAGAGCTGGCAGAAGGGCCTCTCAGACTGCAGGGTGAGACAGAAACAGACCTTCTCGAGGTCAGCCACTGAGATTGAGCTTATCGGTCACCGCCCCAGGGCTGCTCTAGCTCAGCTAATAGAAGGGCTCAAAGACAATCTGGTCCCAAAACCTCGTTTTACCTGCATGAAAACTGTTGCTCGGAAGAGGAAAATGACATGGCTTCCTGTTCTGTGGTTTTGAGTTGTCCCTCTGAAAACTACTTGGTGGCAGCAGCCAAGTTTTCTGATTTTCAGTGTCAACCTTTCCCCTGTCCCTCAGCACGGGCTCAGAGAAGGCCATTAGCCATAAACCCTGGTTGGCAATATTTATTTATTTGTTTGTTTGTTTGTTTATTAATGTATTAAGTTCCTGTGGACAAACCAGCCAACATAAAAACAGACTTTGACAGCAGCTCATTTCCCTCTGAGGTCTACCCCCAGCCATTTCCCCCAGCTCCCCAGCCAGAGAGAATCACCTGGTGGAATCATTCTCTTGCTTTCCTATTTGTATAGTTTTGTCTTATTTATTTATTTACTTACTTACTTACTTACTTATTTAAAAGTATATACCTTTGATTTGTTGTTTAACTTTCTTTAAAGAGTATCATGATGTTGGACATCTTTGTGACTCACTTATTTCGCTTTATACAGCACTGCTACATTTTAGTCCTGTGAAAGCACGTCACTATAATTCATTCATTCAGGTAACTGCACTCTATTCCATGCGAGACTGTAGCACGGTTTCTTCAGCCCCTCTCCTCTTGATGCTTCTGCGACACTGCCACTAGGACTCTTCCTGCCATGCATCCGGTGCACTGTGGGGTAGTAATTGAGCACCTTTACAACATACACCTAAATGATTTCTACCAGGAGAGTCCTGTGGGTCCACACCTTCCCCACCATTTGATTTCAGACTTTTTTATTTGGCCAAATGTGTGTGCAGTTACTTCTGTGGGCAATATGGCAGGCTCCCTGACCTCCCTGGACCTCAGTTTCCAAATCTGCTAACGGGAGATGATATGCTCAGCACCTACACTGCTCCTGGCGTGAAGATGGCATGGAGAACAGGTGGCACCGATGAGGGGCACCTGAAGCCAAGGAACCAGAAGGCTGGCCTTGCTTCTGCTGTGGTCTGCACGGCGAAGGGCAGGCAGCGACTGCCTCCAATGTCTCCAGGACCTGGCACAGGAGGCCAGTTCGGAGCAAGGGAGCTGAGACTCAGCTGTGTGGTCAGCATGCTGGGAGGTGGGAAGCAGAGGCAGGCCACGTGAGAGCTCGGGGCTGGGGAAGGACTCCAGGCCCACCCCATTGGCCAACTCATCACAGACGCACACTCGAGGGGTTTTCCTGTCGGCTCCTGAAGTGACGTCCCGCCAGGGGTATTGTTTTCCCTGGCCTCTGCCATTGATAAGACAGAGAAAAACAGCCCCCACGATTACATTGAGGCTGCCAGCCCTTCCTGCCGCTTATCTTCCTGGTTGGAGTCCTTGTCTCCTGTACCCTTTCCTTTCTCTCCTTCCAGAGACTGTGATTCAGGCCAAGATGTCTGTGGGGCCAAGGACTCAGAGGGCTCGTAGCTCCTGCGAACCTTGGACCTTCAGCCTGTCTGACCCACAGAGTCCTAGGCAGTGGCATGGGCGTGCTGGATGCCTAAGAGCCAATTGCTAACCGTTTAGGGATTTTGTCAGCCACTTGTTAAACACAGTCATTGTTAAAAATCAAATTATATAAGATTACCATGAAATAAATTATATTGAAAACAAAGGTAATAAATACTCAAAATCCATCGCACCCTAGTGATTTGATTGTGTTTTGCTCTTACCTACGCTGGTGAGGAGACCCACGCATTGCATTCATGGTGGGAGGCTCTGTGGTGTGCCGCCAGCCTCCCTCCCCAGTCTGTTTGTCACCTAAGTACCAACTTGAAACTGGTGGGAGTATCCGTAGCACAAAGACCAGCTGAGGCTACAAATCAAGAGCTGTTTTTTGAGAGCCGGTTGTTAAACATTAACCAGGACACCACTGCGCCCAGGCACTATTCGTAGGACCCTCCTCCAAGGACCTGAGGTCCAGAGGGGGCTCGAGATTTGACCAAGGCCACACGGTGAGCCACAGGCAGCCCCGAGATGAGAGCCCAGGTCTTCTGAGGATTCCACCACAACACACACCTTTCTTGTCCCACATGTCCCTGTCACATACACTAGATGCACAGAACACTGTCACAATTTGTCTCCTATCTTTATTTATTTTTTTGACAGACAACTGTTTAGTTTTTATTTCATAATCATAAACTTAACTCTGCAATCCAGCTAGACTGGGAAAGGGTAGGGAAATTATGGAACCCAACAAACTGTCAAGAGCACAAAGATTATAGAACATTCCAAGCAAATCGGGGTGAAGGGGTGCTCTCCTGAGCTACAGAAGGAATGGTCTGGTGGTTAAGATAAAACACAACTCATATATATTAGAGTTGCCCACAGTCAGCAATGGTGATCTTCTTGCTGGTCTTGCCATTCTGGGACCCAAGCGCACCATGGCTGTCACACTATCCATGCCTTCCTTCACCTGGCGAAGACCACATGCTTGCCATCCAACCACTCGGTCTTGGCCGTGCAGATGAAAAACTGGGAGCCGTTTGTGTTAGGTCCAGCATTGGCCATGGACAAGATGCCAGGACCTGTATGTTTCATGATAAAGTTCTCATCCTCAAATTTCTCCCCATAGGTGGACTTGCCGCCTGTGCCATTATGGCGCGTGAAGTCACCACCCTGGCACATAAATCCCGGAATAATTCTGTGAAAGCAGGAACCTTTATAACCAAATCCTTTTTCCCAGTGCTCAGAGCATGGAAGTTTTCTGCTGTCTTTGGAACTTTGTCTGTGAACAGCTCAAAGGAGACGCAGCCCAAGGGCTCGCCATCGCCGTCAAAGAACACGATGGGGTTCACCATGGCTGGTCACGGGCGGCTTCTGGGCGGCGGCGTCTGCAAAAAAGCCTGTCTCCTATCTTTAAAATAAATTCTTTTATGATGGCTGTATATGATCATTGTCTAAATGTCACTGCCTGGGATCCCGCCAGCCAGTGAAAACCAGTGTTAGCCCTGTTACAGGCATCATCCTAGTCTTTTCTCTGTGCATATACACAAACATAATTTTTACCTCAGAAGCAGATAAAAAATTGCATGCAGTGCTCATGGCCTGAATCCTGCTTTTGTTTTTCAATTCTGTTATATAATGTGGCCATTTTTGGAGTCGCAAGTCATCCTGCTCCAGAGATGGAGTACCTCTTCCCTTGGCAGAGCTATATTTTGCCGTCAGACGGGCCTCGTTCAACTCTCAGCTCTGGTACATATATGCTGTGTGATTAAGGACAAGTAAAATAATCCCTCTGTTCTCTTCTGTAAAATGAAGACAGTGAATGATAGCACCTGTTTTGTAGCATTGCCTTGAGAATGGAATGAATATGTGTAATACTCTTAACACTGCCTGACACAGAGTAAGCCCTGAGTAGATATTAACTAAGTTTTTTGGTTTGCTTTAACAATGCACTGTGGGGTTGCTTTCTACCTATTGTGTACTTTCTCTGCAGCTGATTTTAAGTGTAAAACAGAAACAATTAAGAGAAATGAAATTGACATGGCTCAGCCCCTACTGGCATGGCTCAGGGGTTGAGTGCTGACCTATGAACCAAGAGGTCACAGTTTGATTCCCAGTCAGGGCACGTGTACCGTTGCAAGTTCGATCCCCCGAGGTGTGGGGCATGCAGAAGGCAGCCAATCAATGATTCTCTCTCATCATTGATGTTTTCTGTCTCTCTCCCTCTCTGAAACAAATTAAAAGTATTTTTTTAAGAAAGAAGAAGAAATTGACATGGCCCAAACAGAAGTCTTGGTTATCTGCAACCTACTCCTTCCCTGGGTAACCCATGTCGTTAATCACTACTGTTCCCCAAAGCCCAAGCCTAAAACCAAGTCATTATTAATTCCTCCTTCTCTCCCCCTTTGCATCTAATTCACTAATAAATCCCATCCATGCTGCTTCCAATATATATAATCTGTGTCTGTCCTGCTTCAGCCCTTTAGTCCTCACGTCCCACATGCCAGTCCCGTCCTCTCTCCTCTTGTGCTTGGATTTGTGCAACGCCCTCCACACTGCCCCTCCTGCTGCTTCTGCCTCCCTCCACTCTCCCACAGCATATTTTACACCCAGAGGTCAGTGATATTCTAAAAGCAGCACAACGTGTAAGTCACAATCAATGAGTAGGCTGTGAAAGCAACTTAATGGGTCTTGGCCTGATTTTTATTTTATTGAAATAGAAGAATTGAGACTATCAGAATACATTGTGAAAAATATCTATTGTTTCATGGTACTTTTATTTTATTTATTAAAAAAAATCCACTTGTACACATCCTTGATGTACCTGGTCATGATACCATGATACAACATTTCTTTCTTTTCTTTTTCTTTTTTCGTGTGTGTGTGTGTGTGTGTGTGTGTGTGTGTGTGTGTGAGAGAGAGAGAGAGAGAGAGAGAGAGAGAGAGAGGAACACAACCTAAGATCTACCCTCTTAGCATATTTTTAACTACACAATACAATACTGCTAACGATAGGCACTTTGATGTACAGTAGATCTTCAATCATCTTGTATACTTGGAAATTTGTGCCCATTCAACAAATACCTCCTTATCTCCCCCTCCTCCCAGCTCTGCGATCACTGTTCCACCTCTGAGTTAGTAGTATCAAGTAGTATTTGTCCTTCTGAGTCTGGCTTATTTCACTTAGCACAGTGTCTTCAACACGTACTTCCTTAAGCCACCTTTTAAAACATCTATCAGGTGGTGTTACAATGCTGCTCAAAACCCCTCGATAGCTTCCATGCTCAGAAAAAGCCCAGAGTCCTTACCTGTGCATGGTCCTGCCCCATCCTCTTACTCCACCCACTTTCTTTCTAGTCACTAGCCTTCTTTCCATTCTTCTAACACCTCAGCACAGTTGCCCCTGAGGACCTTTGTACTGGCCAGCTTCACTGCCTGGCCTCTCAGCCTAAATATTTGCATGCACAGATCATTCAGGCTTCAGCTCTAACGCCCCTCCCTGCCTGCTTATTTGTTCATTTATTTATTGTCTGTCTTCCCCCACTCCACCAAGCACACCCCAGGGTGTAGGTCTCATGAAGGCAGAGACCTTGCCCAGCATATGCAAGCTGCCTGGCACACAGTAGGGCATCAGTTCATGATGATGAATGAATGAACTGACCCCAGCAACTGGGGCAGCACTCATCGTCTCCTGACAATTGGAAGGTAGCTTGAACGTCTCCGAGCTCCTCTGAAGAAACCTTGCTATTGAGCTAACCCCTGTGCTTTATGGCAGAGGAATATGAAGCCCAAGGAGCTGAGAGATTCCAGAAGGTCACTGAGGGCGTTGCTGCCTGACGCCACTGTCCCTTGCTGTCCCCAGCTTCCCAGTCTGCAGCCAAAGGCGTTGTGCGGAGGCCCCCTCAGGCTCTCCTGAACCTTCATCAGAGGGTTTGACACCTTAGTCTTTTTAGTTTTGCTGCACTTTATTTCATTTCCTTCGTTTAGAAAACAGTCCACCGCTTCTGTGTTCTGGTGAAGGCTAATGATTTACTAGTGGATCCTGAGCTTTGGTCATTTTTCTCCTCCCCACCTCTCCCTCTCTCCAAGCTGGCTCTCTCAGGCTCGGTCTCCTCCCCACAACCTCTACCCCCCTTGCCCCTTTAGTGGCACCATGCTTCCCGGGGCTCGGTGCAGGGCTTGCCAGGGCTCCTGCATGAGCTGGTACCCTTTCCTAAGAATCCAACTACAGAACCTCCATCAAACCTCCCTGAACCTCGGCGCCTTCGCCAGCGCTCCGGGCATAGGGATCCGTGCTGTGCCCACTCCCTAGAGTAACAGCTCTGAGCACCCTCTGCAGGCTCCAAGGCTCTACCTGATGTGAGCCAGTGTCAGAAAGCCCCTGGCCTTCGTGTCCACAGGCTGACTCTGCCCATTTAGAGTCCCTTTCTCTCGCTAACCATCTCCTTTGGCCGACACTCTTCTCAGCCATACTCAGATCTGGCCCTGCTCTCCCAGCCTCCTGGTCCACTGACAAGGCTCCCTGATTCACACCACCACTCTGGCCTTCTTGATTGCCAGATTTAGCAAAACAAACAAAAACAAGGTTGCCCAGGTAAATTTGAATTTCAGATAAACGACACGCTTTTAGTATTAGTATGTCTCGGTGCAATATTTGGGACATACTTATACTAAAAAATGATTCGTGACACAGACATGCTCCCAGGACCAAGCTGGAATTACAACCAAAATACAAAAAACCATCCTGAATAATCAACGGAAGACTAGCTGGAGACCTGATAATCAAGGACAGAAAGTGGAGACCACACACAGACAGCAGCCGAAGTTCTGGAGAGATATCTCAGCAGTGGGGGGTTGCCACTGAGAACTCTGGGGTCTAATACCCAAGCTGGGCCCCCCAATAGAGACCACCAGAAGTGAGAAAGGTACCCACATAACATCTGGCTGTGAAAAGTAGCAGGGTTGCTGCCTGCCAGGGTGAGATAGCTGGAAATGCTGGTACTTTCTTAAAGGGCCAACACACAAGATACCCTGTGCAGCCACTCACCTTGTGCGTCAGCAAAGGGAGGTTAGAGTGGACTGGAGCAGAGTGAGCAAAAGCCAGGATTGGGGGCTTTGGGGTCAGAGCTCAGAAGACAAACACCCAGGTTTCCTGTGCTGAGTCATTCCCTCATGCTGCAGAGAACATCTTTCTCAGTCAGACAATTGCTATCCAGGCAGTTTTGCGTAGGGGTGTGTGGTGGGGAGAGGCAGTTGACCACCATATTGGAAAACATCTTTCTTCACTGTGTGGAGTTTCCGAGGCCCGTGAAGAGATTGAGAATAACAATTCACTTCTAGGCAGAAGCAATAGTCCTACTCTGTTGGAAATCTCTTGCCACACCTGTGGACAATTGCCTGAGGGCTACTCAAGCCAGGATCCTATCAGTCTGTAGGCAGAGGAGTGTCTCTGGAGGCTTTGAGTCTGCCTGATACAATTAGTCAGAAACAGCATTTGACTCTATCTTGCACCGGAAATGGAGAAGTGTAGCAGATCTACCTAATATATAGTCACAGACCCAAAATTAGGAGACAAAGAAACAATCCCCAAATGAAAAAACAAGAGAATTCTCCAAAAGAAAAGGTAAATTAAGAGGAGATAAAAAATTTATCTGAGACTTCTGTTTCCGGCCTATCATCTTCCTTTTCCTGCTGATAGCTCTGACAGACATGGTGAACATTCTTAAAACCTGCCGAACTTTCTGTAAGAAGTATGACAAGCATCAACCCCACAAAGTAACACAGTACAAGGAAGGCAAGGATTCTCTATATGCACAGGGAAAGCGGCATTATGACAGGAAGCAAAGTGGCTATGGTGGGCAGACTAAGCCAATTTTCTGAAAAAAGGCTAAAACTACAAAAAAGATTGTGCTGAGGCTTGAATGCATTGAGCCTAACTGCAGATTTAAGAGAATGCTGGCTATTAAAAGATGCAAGCATTTTTGAATTGGGAGAAGATAAGAAGAGAAAGGGTCAAGTGATCCAGTTCTAAGCTTCATATTCTGTTTGATTATATGACAATAAAATCATGGTATGTTCACTTCAAAAAAATTATCTGATATAGAGTTCAGAATAATGATGGTAAAGATGAGAAAATGTATACTAACTATGAAAACGGAAATTAAGAATGACATAGCACAAATAAAGAACTCATTAGAAGGAATACAGGGCAGATTAGGGGGAAATGAGGATCAGATCAGTGAATTAGAATACAGGGTGGAAAAAATCACTCAATTGGAGAACCAAAAAGAAAAAACATTTAAAAAAATAGGAGGACAGCTCAAGGGAGCTGTGGGACAACATGAAACCTAACAATATTCGCATAGTAAGTGTGCCACAACAGGCAGAAAGGAGAAAGAAATAGAGAACGTTTGAAGAAATAATGGCAGAAAACTCCTCTAACCCGGTGAAGGAAAAAGTCGCACAAGTTCAGGAGGCACAGAGAGTCCCAAAGTAAAAAAACCCAAACAGGCCCATGCCCAGACACATCATAATTAAAATGCCAAAAGTTGGAGACAGAGAGAATCTTGAAAGCAGCAAGAGAAAAGCAAACTGTTACCTACAAAGGAGCTCCCATAAAGCTGTCAGCTGATTTCTCATCAGAAACTCTATGCCAAAAGGGAATGGCATGAAATACTCAAAGTAATGGAAAGCAAAGATTTGAAACCAAGATTGCTATATCCAGCAAGGCTATCATTCAAAATAGATGGAGAAATAAAGAGTTTCCCAGACTAAAAGGGCTAAATGAGTTCATCACCACCAAGCCAGATGCTAAAGGGTCTGCTATAATTGAGAAGAAGAAATAGAGAAAGAAACCTAGGCATACAGAATTAAAATGGCAATAAATAAATACCTATAAGTAATAACCTTAAAATGTAAATGGATTAAGTGCTCTAATTAAAAGACATTGGGTAGCTAGCTGAATGGATACAAAAACATCTTTCAACTATATGCTATCTACAAGAGACCCACCTCAGAATAAAAGACCCATACAGGATGAGAGTGAAGGGATAAAAAAAAAAAGTTTCCATGGAAATGGAAAAGAAAAAAAAAAGCTGAGTTAGCAATACTTATATCTGACAAAATAGACTTCAAAATGAAGGCCATCCCAAGAGATAACAAAGGTCACTACATAATACTAAAGGGATCGATCCAACAAGAGGATATAACCCTGGGAAACATATATGCATCCAATACAGCAGCACCTAAATATATTTTTAAAAACTTCTAGAGGATTTGAAGGGAGAGATCAACAACACAGTCATAGTAGGGGACTTTAATACCCCACTGACTTCACTGGATAGATCTTCCAGACCAAAAAAAAGTTAACAAGAAAATAGTAACTCTAAAGGATACACTGGATCAACATAGTACTGGAAGTCCTAGTCACAGTGATCAGACAAGAAAAATAAATAAAAGGCATCCAAATTAGAAAGGATGTAGTAAAACTCTCATTATTCGCAGATGACATGACATTAGAAAACCCTAAAGACTCCACCGAAACACTACTTGATTTAATAAATGATTTTGGCAATGTAGCAGGGTACAAAATCACCACCCAAAAATTAATGTCTTTTTTTAGACACCAATAATGAATTCTCAGAGAAACAAACAAACAAAATCCCATTTACCATTGCAACAAAAAATTTAAGATACTTAGGAATAAACTTAACCAAGGAGGTAAAAGATTTGTACTCGTAAAACTACAGTGCTATTTTTGGAATAGTTTGAGAGGATGGGTGTTAGTTCCTCTGTGAAAAAAGAGATAGAGGAAGATATAAACAAGTGGAAGAATATACTGTGTTCATGGGTCAGTAAAATTAGCATCATTAAAATATCTATACTACCCAAGGCAATCTATAGATTCAATGCAATCCCTATTAAAATACTAACAGTATATTTCACAGATCTAGAGGAAATACTCCAAAAATTTATATGAAACCAAAAAAGACTCTGAATAGCTGCAGTAATTTTAAGAAAGAAGAACAAAGTTGGAGGAATCACAGTATCAGATATCAAGTTATACTACAAAATCACCATAATCCAAACAGCCTGATATTGGCACAGAACAAGCATATAGATCTATGGAACAGAACAGAAACCCCAGAAATAGATCCAAGCCATTACGTTCAATTAATATTTGACAAAGGAGGCAGGAACATACAATGGAGTCAAGACAGTCTCTTCAATAAATGGTATTGGGAAAATTTGGACAGATGCATGCAAAAAATGAAACTAGACCACCAGCTTTTACACCACACACAAGAACTAATTCAAAATGGATAAAAGATCTAAATGTAAGTCATGAAACCATAAAAATCCTAGAAGAAACCATAGGCAGCAAAATCTCAGACATCTCTCATAGTAAAATATTTACAGATACATCTCCTAGGGCAAAGGAAACTAAGGAGAAAATAAACAAATGGGACTACATCAAAATAAAAAGCTTCTCCACAGCAAAAGAAACCATCAACAAAACGAAAAGGGAGGCCACTGTATGGGAGAACATATTTGTCAATGATACATCTGATAAAGGGTTAACATCCAAAATATATAAGGAATTCATACAATATAACAAAAGGAAGACAAACAATCCAATTTAAAAATGGGCAAAGGACCTAAATAGACACTTCTCCAAAGTGGGCATACAGATGGCCAAAGAGACTTATGAAAAAAATGTTCAAAGTCACTGATCATCAGAGAGAAGCAAATAAAAATGCCAATGAGGTATCACCTCACACCTGTCAGAATGGCTGCCATCAACAAATCAGCAAATGACAAGTGCTAGCGAGGATGTGGGGAAAAGTGAACCCTAGTTCACTGCTGGTGGGAATGCAGACTGATGCAGCCATTATGGAAAACAGTATGGAGTTTCTCAAAAAATTAGATATGGATCTGCCATTTGACCCAGTGATCCTACTTCTAAGAATATATCCTAAGAACCCCCCGCCCCCAAAAAAAGAAGAAACCCAAAATACCAATAGAAAGAATGTATGCATCCCTATGTTCATAGTAGCACAATTTATAATATCTAAGATCTGGAAACAGCCCAAGTGCCCATCAGTAGGTGAGTGGATAAAAAAGCTGTGGTACATTTACACCATGGGATACTATGCAGTAGCAGAAAGGAAGGATCTCGCCCTGACCGGTTTGGCTCGGTGGATAGAGCATTGGCCTGCTGACTGAAGGGTCCCAGGTTCGATTCCCATCAAGGGCATGTACCTTGGTTGCGGCCACATCCCTGGTGGGAGGTGTGCAGGAGGCAGCTAATCCATGTTTCTCTCTTATCGATGTTTCTAACTCTCTATCCCTCTCCTTTCCTCTCTGTAAAAAAAACCAATAAAATATATTTTTTTTAAAAAAAGGAAGGATTTCTTACCCTTTGAAACAGCATGGAGGGACCTGGAGAGTATCATGCTAAGTGAAATAAGTCAGCCAGAGAAAGACAAGTATCACATGTCTTTCTTTCTTTTCTTTTTTTTAAATCTTTATTGTTCAGATTATTGCAGTTGTTCCTCTTTTTCCCCCCATAGCTCCCCTCCTCCCAGTTCCCACCCCACCCTCTGTCCTTACCACCCTCCCGCTGTTCTCATCCATAGGTGTACGATTATTGTCCAGTCTCTTCCCGCACCCCCAGCACCCTTTCCCCCCTGAAAATTGTCAGTCCAATCCCTTTCTATGCCTCTGATTCTATTCTATTCACCAGTTTATTCTGTTAATCAGATTTTTTATTCACTTGATTTTTAGATTCACTTGTTGATAGATATGTATTTGTTGTTCATAATTTTTATCTTTACTTTTTCTTCTTCCTCTTCTCAAAGGATACCTTTCAGCATTTCATATAATACTGGTTAGGTGGTGATGAACTCCTTTAGCTTTTTTTTGTCTTCACATGTCTTTCATATGTGGACTCTAAGTAACAAAATAAACTGATGAACGGAGTGAATCCAGAGATATAGAAACATGGAACATAGTGCAGAATCTCAGAGGAAAGGCAGGAGTGGGAGAGTGGTGGATGGGAGGTAATCCACCAAAGAACTTGTATGCTTATATGCATAACCCATGGACACAGACAATAGGGTGGTGAAGGCCTGAGGCAGGGGCGGGGTTAGGCCAGAGGGGAGTCAATGAGGGGGAAAGAGGGACATATGTAATACTTTCAACAATAAAGATTTTTAATAAATAAATAAATAAACGATTTGTCATTGATCTGGAATTCCGATGTGACTGGGTGCCCTGTGTCTTATGCGGTACCCTACTTCAGGGTTTCCTCGGTTTGCCTTGGGGCAGTCACCTAATCCACACTCTGGTTTTGCTTACTGAAAGCGGGAAGCACACTAGATAACTCTTAGGGAAGTTGTGAGGCAGCAAAAAAATGTCTGGGAAAGTCCAAAAAAGCGTGACTCGTGTGCAAGGTTGAAAAAAATCTTACTCTCTAGCTTAATAACCCCACCAGGTCTGCAGGTGGGGTCTGTGCCCTCCACCTCCATAGCAAAGCTTCCCACCTGGGCTTCTGCCTCTGGGTGAGCTTCTAGGCCTGCAGGCCCCTCTGTCCCTGTGACAGCATGCCAGGGCACTGCCTTTTTCTGTCCTGAAGCCTGCCACCAGCCCCAGTGTCTAAGGATTAGGGTGGCTGTGGCTCAGTTTGCTCAGGACAGTCATCCCTGTGCAGATTGTAAATTAATGACATCTCCTTTCACTGCCTGAGGTGGGCAGGGTGTGATGTGATGGCTCATCACCACGCTGCCCTCTCAGTCCTTAATATCCTCATTTCCAGGGACCATCACTCTCTGCACTCCAGTCCTCACACTGCCCGGACCACATTCTGGCCACATCACTCAGAATCACCTGCCTCTGCCAGTGCAAATGCAAACATCTCTCTTTGACCATAACTCTTCTCCTTCCAACTCCATCATCTTCCTTCTCTTACTCCTATTTTTCTGCTTTCCTCCTATCTCTTACTTGTCTTGGTATATCTTGTCTATCATTCTTGTCAGCATCCCACTGGTCCCATTGGCCTGGCATCTCACCTCTAGAAAATGTCCAATGTAGATTTGTCCATCATCAGCCTTCTCTAGATTTGCCTGGACCATCATGGGATGCTGGACAACTTCAGGCAATCACACAGTCTGAGGCCACTCTGTTCTTGTTTGAAGGTATGGCATGACTGGCAGATGCTTGGCTACAATGTGGATGGTACCCTGGGGGGAGGGGGGGCTAACAAGCAGGGGCCAGAGAGGAGGTGTTCAGTCACCAAAACTTTACCAAGTACCAGCTTTGTGCAGGCCCTGTTCTAGGTACTAGAGACAAAATAGTCCACAAAACACAAAACCTTTGTTTTCAACAAGCTTCCATTTTTGTGAAGGAATTTAGACAATAGACAAGTGCATTAGTCTAGGTTCTCCAGAGAAACAGAACCAATAAGAGATACCTAAACCCTGATAGCTGTATCTCCATCTCTCCATCTGTACCTATACCTAGTCCAAGTCTGAGTCTAAAGGCAGGAGAAGACCAGTGTCCCAGCAGAGAGAGAGAATCATTACTTAGCCTGTTTTTTCCTTAGGCCTCCCATGGATTGGATGAGGCCCATCTGATAGGGGAGGGCAATCTGCTTTCCCTGGTCCACTGTCAATTTCCTCCAGAGACACTCCACAGACACATCCAGCATATTCTTTTACAAGTATCTAGGCACCCACTCAAATTGATCCCCCAAATTAGCCATCACAACAAGTAAGTAAAATAAATAACATGTTAGGAATTATAAGTGCTAAGGAGAAAAAAAATAAAGCAGGAAAGGAGGCTAAGAAAAGCCAGCAGTTAATGTTCTAAATGGAGCAGTCAGGGTAGGCCTCTCTGAGGAGGTGACAAGTAAGGACCTGAATGAAATGAGGGAATAAAACCGTGGGGATACCAGGAGGAACAGCATTCAAGGGAGAGGAAACAGCAAGTTCAAAGGCTCTGAGGTGGGATGAGGCTGGCCATATTCAAGGGACATGGAGTAGGACCCAGGGGATCAAGAGGGAAGTAAAAGATGATAGGTTCGGAGTGGGAAAGGGGTCCCACACAGAGCCTTGGGGGTCATTGTGAGGAGAGTGGCTTTTGTTGGGTGTGATATGGAGGGGCACTGGAGGGTTATGAGCAGAGTGACACGATCTGAATTATACTTAGACGCAGGCTGGGGCAGAAGCGTGGACACCGGTTGGAAGCCACTGTGGTAACCCAGGCAAGAGATGATAGTGGCTGGGACCAGCTAAGAAGCTGATAAGGTGGTGGGAATTGGTTGGACTCTGGATATATCCTGAAAGTAGAGCTGGCAGAACTTCCTGACAGATTTCTTGTGGAGTGTGAGCGATAACACCAAGCATTTTTTACCTAAGCAACTGGAAAAACCGAGTTCCCATTAACTGAGACAGGAAGGGCAGACTGCAGGAGAGTGGGCTTATGGGAAAGATTAGTAGCTCAGTTTGGGGCATGGCTCATTCAAGATGTCTGCTTGACATTCTAATGGAGCTGTCAGGTAGGCAGGTAGAGATACAGATTAAAGAGACTGGTCTGGACGGGAGCTGGAACCACGAACCTAGAGATGGTACTGCGATCCACAGGACAGGAGAGATCACCGTGGAGTATGCATAGGTAAAAAATAGCAGTTAAGAAATGAGCTCCTGCCCTGACTGGTCTGGCTCAGTGGATAGAGTGTCAGCCTGCGGACTGAAGGGTCTCATGTTTGATTCCGATCAAGGGCACATGCCCAGGTTACAGGATTGATCCCCAGTAGGAGGCATGCAGGAGGCAGCCAATCAATGATTCTCTCTCATCGTTGATCTATCTCCCTCTCCCTTCCTTTCTGAGATCAATAAAAATATATTTTAAAAAAGAAAGAGAAAGAAATGAGTTTCAGGGAACAACAGCAGTTAGAAGGTAGTTAGATGAGGGTGAACCAGCCAGGCAGACTGAGGAGATGCAGCCGGAGGGTTAGGAGAGCAACTGGGCAAAAGAGATTCGCGCAGACGGTATCTCAGGAACAAGGAGAGGCCACTGTGTCAGATGCAGGCCATGGGCAAGGGAGGATAAGCACTCGGAATTGCTTGGTGGAGGTGCTGGAGATCTTCGCGAAGGCAGTCTGGGGCAGTGTGGGAGTCAAAGGCCTGCTGCAGTTGGCAGGAGAGACACTAGGAAGACATGGAGAGAGTGGATGATCGCAGTGTCCCAGGAAACCGATGTCCCCACTGCACGTGGGCCCTGGGATGGGAAGGATGCAATCAGGTGCCCAGAAGGGGACGTGGAAGAGCAAAGCTCTAGGACACTGCCCAGCTTTCTGGCGTGGGGTGCTGACTAGATGGTCTGGTCTTTCTGAGAGGGCAGCATGGGAAGAGCAGCAAGTTTTCAGGGAGGGGTGCGAAGTTCAGGATGGACATGCCAAGCGGGGGGGTGGGGGGGGGCTCTGAGACTCCAGGTGGACAGGCTTGGGATGGGTTGGCTATTCAAGAGTTCAGGAGAGAGAGCTAGGATGAAGTGCCCATTTAGGAGATGAAGGAAGAGATTAAAGCCAGACCAGGGCTGCGAGCTGGCTCTGCAGTACATGATACAGGACCTCACATGTATCAAGTTCATCTAGCCAGATATTAGACCCTGTATGCCTTACCTCATTTGCTCTCCGCCCCGTGACATCATTTTCCCGGATGTGGGACAAACATTTGAAAGTATTAAGTGACTTCTCCAAATCACATTCGAACTAAATGGTAATTCAGCATACAAATTGTTTTGACACCAATGCCCAGGCTCTTCCCAGGGCCTGTGAGCTTAGCAGGGACATTGGACCCGCATCCAAACCCCACAGTGTGCAAGGCTCAGTGCTGAGGTCCTGGGTGAGGGCCCTGTGATGGCACGGGCACACAGCAGGAGCTTTCTAAGTGATGCTGGATGGGAATGTGTTATTGAGTTCTGCCCAAGACCATGACTATAGGCAGCCTGGGGCTGGAGTGCATCAGTTGTGGTTCCTGTCCACTGGCAACTATGCCTGGTCAGGCTGGCTGGTCCTGGCAGAATCTAGAAGATCCCCAGAGAAAAGCTTCCCATAGGGAAGAGATGACCAAAAGCAGCTGCATGGAGACCAGGAGCTGAGTGGCACCTTCCTCGCTTCTCTGCACCTGCCTGCCTTGCCCAGGTTCCCACCCTTGGCCAGAGCTGCCAGTACTAGAGACTGGATCTTGCCCAGGCATCACCATCTTTCTCTCTTGGAGTGGGGGGAGGCAGCCCCCACCACTGTCCCAGCACAAACTGGTGCCCTTGGTTTGGTGGAAAGCCAGGCTCAGTGGAAATTCTTGCTGTTAGTGGACAAGCTCCAAGCAGGTCAGCCACTGCTGACCTCCTCCATCGTGTTTAACTGTCTCCCCTTTTTATGGGGACTTCATATCAAAGTCCCCCTCAGAACCTGTGAAAGGGAAATGGATTTGTTCTGCATTATGTGGTTAGACCCAAAGAAGAACTTTCTGATCACTGGTCATCATTGAAGCCATCATTAAAATTTCAATGAATTTCACAGTGTGGACTTGTTTTTCAGAACTCGTCACAGCCCCTGAGAATCTATAATTTGAGACGGGTAGACTTGCTGAAGAGACAAGTAACAAAAAAGACATTTGCAAACAGGCAAAATTCAGAAATCCACAGAAGGAAAGAATTTGACCTTAAGGTACAGGCTGAATATTCTAAATATGCCACCAAAAGCAGAAGTAACAAGTAAAAAAAATACATAAATTGGGCTTCATCAAAATTTAAATTGGGGGGGGGGGTGCTTTAAAGGGCACAATCAAGGAAGTGAAAGGGAAACCAATAGAAGAAAAATCTTGCAATTCACATATCTGATAAGGAATTTGTATTTAGACCATGTAAAGAACTATTACAACTCATTTATAGAGAGAAATAGCCATTTTTTTAATAGACAAGGATCTGAATAGATATTTCTCCAAAAAAGACATACAAATGGCTAATAAGCACATGAGAAGATGCTCAACATCACTAGTCATTAAGGAAATGCAAATCAAAGTCACAGAGTGGTACTACTGCAGGCCACTAAGATGGCTTTAAAAAAGAAAGAGAATAGCAAGCATCGATGAGGATGTGGAGAAATCGGGGTGGAAATGTAAAATGGAACAGCTTTGGTGGTTCCTCAGAAGGTTAAACATAGAATTATCCTATGACCCAGCAATTCCACACCTAGGTATATACCCAAAAGAATTAAAAACAGCTAATCAAATAAATGCTATACATACATGTTTGTAGCAGCACTATTCACAATAGCCAAACAGTGGAAACAACCAAAATATCCCTCAACTGATGAATGGATAAACAAAATGTGAATATTATCCAGCCACAAAAAGAAACGAAGTAATGATACATGCTACAACATAAACCTTAAGAACATCCCACTAAGGGGAAAAAGGCATACACAAAAGGGCTCATTTTGTATGATTCCATTTATATGAAATGTCCAGAATAGGCAAATCTATAGAGAGAGAGAAAGTGATTTAGGGGTTCCTATGGGCTGTGGAGAGTAGTAAAAAATTGGTGTGAGGGCCTGGCCAACATAGCTCAATGGTTGAGTATTGACCTATGAACTAGGAGGTTTCTGGTTCGATTCCTGGTCAGGGCACATGCCCGGGTTGCAGCTTGATCTCCTGTGTGGGGTGTGTAGGAGGCAGCCAATCAATGATTCTCTCTCATCATTGATTCTCTCTCATCATTGATTCTTTCTCATAAAAAAATGATTCTCTCTCTCCCTTTCTCTTCCTCTCTGAAATCAACAAATATATATATTTACTAGGGGCCCGGTGCACAAAAATTTGTGCACTCGAGGTGGAGGGAGTCCCTCAGCCCGGCCTGTGCCCTCTCACAGTCTGGGACTCCTCAGTGGATGTCCTATGATGGCCCCAGTCTGCCAGGCGCCTTGTGTGTGTATGTGTGTGTGTGTGTCACCACTGGAGACCTGCCCCCAGCCGCATCTGAGGCTCAGAGCAGTCCTCCTGTGTGTGTCTACCTGCTGGGGGCCTGCCCCCAGGCACACCGTGGAGGCTTGGAGCAGGCACCCCCTCTATGTTGATCTCTCAGACTCTTGCCCTCCCCTGCATGTTGTTCTCTTTTTTGAGCTGTGGCCAGG
>PVJC01016228.1:0-33956 GCA_004026665.1 Murina feae | reverse complement strand
AGGCCTGGGTCCCACCCAATTGTCCTCCCCTGGAGGCCTTGGTTCCCCCCAACTGCCCTCCTCTGCCAGGCTGGTGCCCCTCAACTGTCCTCCTCTGCTAGCCTGGTCTCCTCCAGCTGTCTTCCCCTACAGGCCTGGGTCCCCCCAACTGCCCTCCCCTGCAGGTCTGGGTCCCCCACAGTGGCTCTTCTCTGCCAGCCTGGTCCTCTCCAATTGTCCTCCCCTGCAGGCCTGCCCCTCCCCCTCAACTGTCCTCCTCTGCCAGCCTGGTTCCACCCAACAGCCCTCCTCTGCCAGCCAGGACCCCCCCAACTGTCCTCCCCTGCAGGCCTGGGTCCCTCCCAACTGCCCTACCTTGCTGGCCATCTTGTGGTGGCCATATTTGACCACATGGGGGAAGCCATCTTGTGATGGTCAATTTGCATATTACTCTTTTATTAGATAGGATAGTACAAAGTAAATGTACCTCAAATATCCAGGTCAGTGTATGGCCTATAATTAGTATTCATTAAATGCTCATAATAATAAAATAGTTATTTGACATATTGGAGCACAAAAGAGTGCCCCAAATAAAGAAAGTTCTAGAATTATGTCATTTTACAAGAGGTTTGTTGCTAAAAAGTCTTAATGTGGGTATCTGGTAATCTTCAAATGTCTGAATGCCCCAAAGGGCAGGAAAAAAAAGACAATTTATAAGGAAGCATATTTTTCAACACTTTATAAGGATGAACTTTCCCATAAATGTTGTTGATCAAAGGGTCCAGGGCAGCCTTTTAAGTAGTGATATCTAAAATCCAAGCATCAGTTTAGTATTAGCAGGAGGTCTTTGAAATTTCACTCTAAGAACATCTACTTTCATAGTCTTAACCTTCAATCTAACCAGATTGCAAAAGTACTGTCATCACAGGTGTATTTGTATCTTGTTTCTATAAAATGTACAGAAATATTTTTAGGTTTAAAAACCTTAGAAAGAGCCAGGGAGATAAAGGATGTATGAAGAAAGGGAATTAAGTGAGACATTTTCTAATTGCATCCTCACAACAGTCTATGAGAGGTAGGTATTTTCCGATTTCATGCATAAATTTTAAGGAAATTAGAATGATTTCTTCAGGTGGGCTGCAGGACAAGTAAAGGCAAACATGTAATTTGACCTCAGGTCAGCCTGATTTAAAACCTCTTACCAAGTTCTCCATTAGGAAGCCCTCTCATTTTCTTTGAATTGGATTCAAATGCCCTTCTTACCATGACCTGCCGCCTGCTTACCTCTCCAACTTCATTGTATACCACTTGGCCATCACTTATGTTATAATCACATTGACCTCCCTCCTATTTCTAAGTAAAACAAATTCTTCTGAATCTCTTGGCCTTGACTGTGCTAGTCTCTCGCAGTTCTTCTTGTGGCTGCTCTTTCCTGACCTTTGCAATTCAGCTGTAAAATGTTACATACTCAGCAACCCTTTCCCTGGTCATAAATCTAAATGGACTGTTCCCATAGTAAGTTTAAAATTTCTATTGCCTTCTTTCAGAGCATAAATTGCAGTTGGCCATTTTCATTTATGTAGTTCTTTATTTTTGTCTGCCTCTGCACTAGAACTTAGGTTTCATAAAAACAGAGACCTAGTCTATCTCAGTGCCTGACTCAGCCTGAATGTGCAGAGTGAATGAATGAATGGAAGGATGTTATAGTTATCAAGAAGTAACTAAGTCTCCTAGGGAATGTAGTTTCATGAGTAATATCATAATATTGAAGTTCACCAACTTAGATGTAAAATTGAGCAGTTTTAAAAATCTGTCAGTCTGACCCTTCAAGGGGTTTCATTAGAATAGATGTTTTGGGGGTCATCCAGCCATGAGTTTGTCAGGTCTGCCACTCACTTAACCTCCTGGGCCTGTCTTTCTTAACTTGTAAAATGAAGTTAAGGTTTAGGACTAAGTTTGAGAATAAATGTGATATGCAAGGCATAGCATACCTGCTAAATAATAGGTAATTGTTATCACCAAGATGTATAATTTATGGTGAACTATAATACATAAAAATATAGACCACTTTCCATACTTGGTTTTATTCATATTTATTTTAAAAGCTAATAATATCTTAAGTTTTCACAAATAATTTCTGAAAGAGCTCATCTCTTCCATTCATCACAATATTTGAGAACAAATAGAATTAGTGTGATTGTACTGATGAGAAAACAAAATCACAAATACTATATTTCCAATGGTTACAAAGCAAATCACTAGGAGAATGGTCTTAGAACTCAGGCAATCTATTCTAATAAAAGAGTAATATTGAAATTGACCGTTTCTCTGGGATGCCTAAGCCACGCCCACCAGCCAAGCCATGCCCACCAGTCAATCAGAGCAGCTGTATGCAAATTAACCCAGCCAAGATGGAGGCCAACCACCACAGAAATAGATCAAACAGGAGGCTTCCATTGCACCAGGAGTAAACTGTCTGCGTAGGCCGGCTGGTCCTCTACTAAGGCAACATAGTTGCAATTATAGAAGCCACGGAGTTGAAGCAAACAGGAGGCTTCATTACCTGCCTAGGTCTCGGCTTAACGCAACAGTGTTTTAGTTATAGAAGATAAATAAAGCCCAGAAACCTGATTCCAGCCAGCCTTGCTGAGACGTTGGGTCAGTGGGAGCTGTGGGCAGCCTGACCTGGAAACGGCCCTCAGCCCCTCACCCAGGCTGGCCAGGTACCCCAGTAGGGACCTGAACCCTTAAGGGACTGTTGGGAGCCTGAAAACAGCCCTCAGCCCCTCACCCAGGCTGGCAACACCCCAATGAGGTGAGGGTCCCCACGGGGGGCTTGGCCAGCCTGCAAACACCCATCAGCCCCTCACCCGGCTGGCCAGGTACGCCAGCCGTTGGACATCCCCTGAGGGGTCCCAGACTGTGAGAGGGCACAGGCCGGGCTGAGGGACCTCCCAAGTGCACAAATTTTTGTGTGCCAGGCCCCTAGTCCTATATAATAAAAGTGTAATATATAAATCAACCAAATGGCCGAACAGCAGAACGACTATCCAGGGGTCCTCAAACTACAGCCCGTGGGCCACATGTGGCTCGTCAAGGACTTTTATCCAGCCTGCTGAGTGTTTTTGCTGCCTTGTTTTTTTACTTCAAAATAAGATATGTGCAGTGTGCAGAGGGATTTGTTCATAGTTTTTTTTTTTAAACTATAGTCTGGCCCTCCAACGGTCTGAGGGATAGTGAACTAGCCCCTGTTTAAAAAGTTTGAGGACCCCTGGTACGGATGACCAGCTAGGACCATGCTATGACACCCACTGGTGCCAGGCCAGCCAAGGCAGGTGTGATGTGGTTGGTCCAGGGCCTGTCCATAGCCCCATGATCACCCTGCAGAGAGAGGTTCAGGCCACTGGCCAGTGGGGAAATCAATCTGGGGGCTCCACGATTGCCCCAAAGAGGGAGGCCCAGGCCACAAACCAGTGGACTGCGGTAGATGTATGGGGCCTCCCTCTATGAAGGAAGCCCTAGTCCTGGTGCTGGAGGGAAGCTGGTGCCGACAGCTGGGGGAAAGAAGGTCTACTCTTGCACAAATTTCATGCATCGGGCCTCTAGTCTATATCTAATTTGATGTACTTCCCTCTGAAATGTGACTGGCAAGAAAACATAGTAACAGTATTTGGTGTAATACAGAGGTTGTATAAAAGTAAGCCAGAGTGTAGACATGTAGCATTCAGTAGATAAAAGTACTACTGATAATTGCTAAAGAATTTAAAAGGCAAACTTATATTTCTTTATGTTGGCTGTGTTTCTGTGGTTTGCTATGGTTTGTTATAGAATCTACATAACATGTCTTCTTAGTGCTAAAACCATGTCTGTTTCAAGGTGACTCAAGAGCCAAGTCTGCCAACTGGTGAGATGGCAGAGATGTCGTACTGTTGTAAGTTTCTGGGCTCCCTGTGATCTAGGGACTGCTTCTTCACTCTCTCTCACTGTGATTCCCAGTCCATGTGATATACTCACAAGCTGAAACTACTGTTTACTGAGACTTTAATACATTCTATTTTATTGCCAACTAGCTGAAACTGAACAAATATTTTCAGCAATTTTATTTTCACTCACTCAAGCTGACAACTTAGATTATACCAGTATCTAGGATAATATTTTTTCTTCTTCTTGTTTCTTCAGGGCTTTGTGTATAATGTGTTAATGCATAATAATCAGTCAGAAATAACTGAAAAATACCTCCGGTGTTTACCAACTTTCTATAGCTTTTGCCTCTGATGGCATCTCAGAAAAAATGCATTTTAAATAAATGCCAGTTTAAAAAAATGCTTTTATTAAGCTTAGCAATAGAGTCTTAAGATTATCTTTTCTTCTCTCCTTCCTCTCTCCTTATACCAAAGGCTTCAGATATTACTTTGCCTCCCAAATACCTGAGAGCTAAAAACCTTACAATCACAGATTATACCATCCAAATGCAAATTGAGCTTTAGGAAATGTTGGTAGCAAAAGTAGTGTGTTTTTCATTTCATTAAAATCGTATTTCTTCTGTTCAGTTTCCAGAAAGGATCATGGGGAAAGGATGCAGTGAGAATCAGGGACCTGTTATGAAGGAACCGCTTGAGTTTTGGCAAATGCCCGATATCAAGGCTTAACGTAAATGGTGGAAACGAGAGTGTGACTTGGTTTGGAATCTGAGTGATGGTGTGGAGGACCTCTAAGAATCTGCAGCCATGAAGTGTGGCATCAGAAAACAAGCCGGCTTAAGACTCCTGGGAGTAGGAAAGGAGAAGATGCGCAGCAGAAAAGGGTTTCAGGAGACTGATTGGGACAGAACAGTAGTGGAGGAGGGTAGATCTTTCTGCTTTTCTACTACTTTGAATAAGAGGGTAGAGGCTTGCCCTAGCTGGTTTTGCTCAGTGGATAGGGCCTCAGCCTGTGGACTGAAGGGTCCCGGGTTTGATTCCAGTTAAGGGCACATACCCGGGTTGCAGGCTGGATCCCCAGTAGGGCAGGGCTAGATTTCCAGTAGGGGGCAATCCTGCAGGAGGCAGCCAATCAATGATTCTCTCTCATCATTGGTGTTTCCAGCTCTCTCTTCCTCTCAGAAATCAATTTAAAAAAAAGAAAGAAAGAAAAAAAAAAAAAGGTGGAGGCGTAGGATGCTCTGAGCTCCTCCTTTACTTCCTCCTGGTGGGCAATGTCTTCAACCTTCACACTTCTTTCAACACCTTCCATCAGAGAAAGTAAAGCCAAAAGAAATCACGGCTCCCTTTATCTTATTGACTTCATAATTTCACCCAATTCCTGGCTCCTTTCTTTTCTTTTAATTTCCAGTGGGACAAGGTGGAAACAATGGGAGCTATCTTTCTTATTCTCCTCTATGGGTACATTGCAAATTTGTGGTTTAATCCTGGCAACAAAGCCTATATGTTTTATCAACACCATCGACACTGGTGACTGTTTGTTGGAGTTATTGCTGGCTCCAGTAATTTCATCCACATTTGTTCTGACTTCCAGCAGAATCCAAGAGAAGAATTACTGGAACAGGAGAAAAGGCTCTTTGCTGGGGCTCAGTACTGGTGAGTCATCGAAGGATGGTAAATCCAGGATGGTACAATATTTTACTCAAATATTTATGTAGCACTGCTAGACATTATCCTAGGTGCCAGAGACACAGCAATGACTACAACAGAGGAGACACACAGGGACCCTGAAGACCCTGTCCAGTCTAGTGAGAGGAGACATAACATAAAAATAACTTTCATCGTGGTAAATGGATTGAAGGAAAGTAAAGAAGGTCAAAGTGAGAAGTAGTGACTCAGATTGGACAGGGTGGAGGAAACATCTGAGCCTGAACAGAAAGCTGGAGTTCTATCAGAGGCTCAATTGAGGAAAATATAACATTCCCAAGAAGATAATGAGAAATGATCCTTTAAGTCTCGCATCCGCATTGTACATAATGCTTTTGCAATGAGAAGTTAAGGACAACATTGAGTCATGTTATTTTATGATTCAGCATTATTGGTGTCATGAAATGAACAATTAGCTAACATTTAAAAGCCTTATCTTTTGGTTTTTAAGACCAAGTGTCACACTGTTATAACAACTCCTGAACAGCATGACATGGAAATTCTCCTGACAGTGGCTTTAGAAAAATGAGAGAGATAGCTCATAAGGTTGCCCCAGCAAGACCTGGTGTAAATGCCATAAAGTCTGTACATGATTACAAAAGGTTTGAGAAAATATCAGACATGCTTTGGAAAGGTTTTTAGAGGAAATTTTTATTCCCCCACTTGAGTTTTATTTTTTCTTTTCGCCCTGAGAAATGGAGCCTTAGCTTGTATCTGAAGAGATAAAAAACCCAAGAGTCACTGAACTGTCACTCTCTCCATAAACAGACAGGAATACACGTATATCCTAAAACCACCAGGTCCTTACAATTTAAGAGCAGCTTTAGGGAGTTTCTGGGAACCATTATAGGCATATTGTTAACTTTTATAATTCTATAGCTCTCAAGACAATTTTCTGGATGCTTTGAACAAAGGCACACTGACACCAAGGGATTTACTGTCTCCATGACCAAATGCCTTTTGGGGAAGTGTCTTTGGGATTTCATTGTCTTCCTTTTGCCTTTTAAAATCTAATATGCTTTCATTTTGCTAAGTTTCCTCCATGGTGCCTCTCAATGACATTTCCTCCAGTTAGGTAAACACATCCCTTTTCTCTGTAGAGCTGTTGTGATCCTTTTCACTGGGGTTTTGGGAACTTTAAATGATGTTAGGAACAGCATGTTTATACTCTTCTAATGTAATTTTAAATGCCAATAAAATTTTTGGTGATAAAAATGCTAATAAGTTTATGACTCAGGGCCTCACTTTCCTTACCAATGAAATTCAGAAATTGATATTTAACAAACTGAAAATTCTGTGCTTCAGTGAAAGACAAAGCTATAAATGACTAATAAAAATAGCATTCATAAAAGATGCTGAAGAGAGAGGATAGCTATTGCGGTTTTCTTTATAAAAAATATATTTTTATTGATTTCAGGAAGGAAGGGAGAGGGAGAGAGAGACAGAATTATAATGATGACAGAGAATCATTGACTGGCTGCCTCCTGCATGCCCCACACTGGGGATTGAACCTGCAACCCAGTCATGTGTCCTGACTGGGACTAAAACCGTGACCCTGTGGTTCATAGGTCAGTATTCAACCACTGAGCCACACTGTTTGCAGGAGACAGCTTCAGCCAGACTTCTGCCTGGACTAAGAGGATACCTTCCATTTTCTAGGTGTAAATTATGGTTCCCTCTGGCCTGAGCTTCCCATTTAAGCCAAAGGCTTTATTTCTGGAAAGTAAAGTGAATATATTGTGTCTCTTTTCACCCTATTTTTCCAATGGGTCATGTTAAATACTGCTTTAGTAGTCTTTCACACCTGGTGTTCTTTCTTCCTTTTCTCTCTCTCCTTCTGCCTGGCTGTTTCTCAGAGCTTCCAATGAGCTTCCTAGTTCTTAGCCACTATTCAAACTTGACCAGATATCAAAAGAAAGTCTCTAAGGTTGAAAGTGACTGAAATAATAAAAATCAACTAAAAGAAACAATATAGGTAAGGAGAGAAATATGTTACAGGCAAGTCAAAAATACAGTGACAACAGAATTATTCTTATAAATTTAGTTAAGAGACATTGCAGTAATGAAATATTGGATTCTATAGAAAAGGCAACATTCAGAGAACAAAAAACAAGCAAACAATAAAAACACCAAGAACTGTGGAAATTAAACAAATATTATAGCAGAAATGAAAACAGAGATTTGGGAAGTAGAGAAAATCCCAGGAAAATGCATGACAAAGCTGTTCCCTGCTCCAGCCTTAAAAAGTCATTTCTCCAAGGGTGCCTGATTCCTTAATGGAGAAAAGTATTTAGAAACAAGAATCTGGATGTAATTTAACAATAATAAATAAAACCATTGAAAAATAGAGTCTAGGTAATGAACTTGAATTTTTATTAAAATTCATTCGGTTTCATGTGGCAGAAATGTTTTAAAATAGAAAACTTTTAATAATCTTATCTAGAAATTACTGATTTATGAAAATTTATTTATTAACTATGTTATGGAGATAAAAATGAGATAAAATAAATATCCCACATAATAAAGAGGTAATATGCAAATTGACCATCACACCCTGACAAGATGGTGGCACTCACAGTGGGGGCAGAGCTGGCTGCTCTGCGCAGGTCCCCTCAGCTCTGCCAGGAGCCTTGGGGCCTCCTGCAACCCCCACTGACTGAGGCTCAGGCAAGCACGCTGGCCAAGATTCAGGCAAGCCTTGGATGGCGGCTGCCCAGTAGCCAAGGGCTGGTCGGAGCCTCAGGTAACCAGGGCTGTCCAAGACTTGTACTGCCAGCAGTGGCAGCAACAGGAGTGTGATGGGGACATCATCTTCCCCTGATCACTGGGTCACCTCCCCACCATGAGGGCTCACAGACTGTGAGAAAGAGCAGGCCAGGCTGAGGGAAAATTCAGTACATGAATTTTCATGCACTGGGCCTCTACTATGTAATAAAAGGAGAGAATGAATATGCAGTTTTTAAAAACTAGTGGTTAAAATCAGGGGATAATATTTAGTTGTTTTTTTTATTAATATATTTTTATTGATTTCAAAGAAGGGAGTGGGAGAAAGATTAAAACAACATGATAAGAGAGAATCACTGATTGGCTGCCTCCTGCATGCTCCTTCTGGTCGAGCCTGTAACCTGGGCATGTGCCCTGACTAGGAATCAGACTGTGACTTCCGTCCTGGTTCATAGGTCCATGTTCAACCTCTGAGCTACACTGGAGGCAATATTTAGTATTAAGAGATAATTTTTATGAGTGTAATCAACATTGTGCTTAGTCAATAAAAGATAAAGATCAATTTTTTTAAACAGACTACAATATTAATGCAGAAACAAGATGGAATAATAAAAGGAGGCACCCCCCTCTCCAGATCTTTCTCTATTTTCATTCAAATATAATTTGTGAATGAGATCTTGATTTGCTTGTTAGCCAGTTTTAGTTCATAGGAATCAAGTGACTAATGAAGAAAGCTGTTACACTAGTTTTAATTAAGGAAATATTAAAAATTAAAGCAAATTATATTTTCTTTTGTCAGTTCAGAGAACTTACTCTGTGCCTTTCTTTGATAGTAATTATCACTTGCCCAAATGCATCATAGGTATTTCTTTACATGATTTGTCTTATTAGAAGGTAATATTCCTTGAAAGTAGAATCTATCTTACTCATCTTGATATTATTCCTCAAACACCTGCTATTTCAAGGTACATAATAGAAATAAATAAGCACCAAATAAAGGTATAAATTAAATAAAAAATTACTACTCTATCCAATAGAAATCACAGAAACCTTGCAGAAAGAATTGCTGATATTGGTAAATTCTTAATAACTCTGGAAAGATATATTGGGATAAATCATTTAAACACTCTTAGCTTTCAGGAGAGCAATTTAAAAATTCAGAGAATATGTAAACATAATCTCATGGTCATGTGTCAGAAAGAGCTGTCAGGATTTTAAAAAATATAGTCTATAATATTGTAGTAACTATGTATACTGTCAGATGGGTACTAGATTTATTAGGGTATAACTTAGTAAGTTACATAATATCCAATCACTGGGTTATACACCTGAAACGAATATAATATTATATGTGAATTGTAGTTGAAAAATAAAAAATTATTATTTATTGACAGTTTTAATATTGACATTATTGCAGGTGTCCCCCATTTCTCTCCCCTTTGCTCACCTCCACTCACCCCCACCTCTTCCTCCCTTGGTCTTCACTTCACTATTGTTCATTGTCCATGGGGTGTGATATATGTCCTTCAGCTAATTCTTTCACCTTCTTTATACAGTCACACCTACACCCACACCCCTCAGGAACTGGCCAGTTTTTAAAATAAAAGAAAGAAAAATTTTTTTTTTTATTTCATTGCTTAAAGTATTACTACAAGTGATAGATAAGTATTACAACAGATGATAGATAGATCTCCATTTTTGTTTTCACTTAAAAGCATTGACTTATTTTTAGTGAGTGAGAAAAAATTTTACAATGGATATGCTAAAATATAAGATTCTTTAAAAATGTAGCTTCTGTTACCTTTAGACTAGGTATATAATCTATATATATAAAAGCCTAAGTGATTGTTACAACCAAACAACAGAATGACAGGAATGACCAGTTGACCAGTTGCTATGATGCACACTGGCCACCGGAGGGGAAATGCTTAATGCAGGAGCTGCCCTCTGGTGGTCAGTGTGATTCCATAGCCAACTTCCCACAATCCCTTCCCCCGGCCAGCTGGCCCCCATTGGCCCCTGGTACTAAACCATTTGTAGAGACCTGCTTCTGGGTTAGGGTTTCATAGACAGCAGAGGAGCTCCCTTGCTGTGATCTACTGGAAGTCAGACCTTGACACAAGAGTTTTTCTCGCTCCCTTCCTCCCCCTTCCCCAGGGGCCACCCATCCGCTGCATTGGTGTGGTGTCGAGGGAAGGAGGAGGGGGAGAGATGAAAAACCGCGAGGTGGCAGGGTGATGATGATAGCATCCGTTCCTTCCATGCCCAGCCCAGCAAATATTACCTCCTCTTCCGACCCTGCTGGGGCCTTTGGGCCCTGGGCTGGGATGGGGAACCAGGGGTGGGTGGTGGTGGATGCAGCTTTTCTCAGGGATGCCAGGGGTCGGCTCCCTCCTTGGGGCTGGCAGCCACACTCCCACACTCTCTTCCCCCTCCTCTGCACGAATTTGTGCACTGGGCCTCTAGTTATAAATAAGGGAAGATAAATATACTAGGGGAATATATTCAATATGTCTTATTTTTAGTGGTATACTAGGGGCCCGGTGCACAAAACTATGTGCACTCAGGGTGGAGGGAGTCCCTCAGCCCGGCCTGTGCCCTCTCACAGTCTGGGACCCCTCAGTGGATGTCCTATGATGGCCCCAGTCTGCCAGGCACCTTCTGTGTGTGTGCGTGTGTATGTGTGTGTGTGTCACCACTGGGGACCTGCCCCCAGCTGCATCTGAGGCTTGGAGCAGTCCTCCTGTGTGTGTCTACCTGCTGGGGGCCTGCCCCCAGGCACACCGTGGAGGCTTGGAGCAGGCACCCCCTCTATGTTGATCTCTCAGACTCTTGCCTTCCCCAGCATGTTGTTCTCTTTTTTGAGCTGTGGCTAGGACTGGGTGCTGCCTGCCTCCCAAGCTTGCCAACTGCCCATCTTCCTCCAGCCACCAGAAAGCAGGGAAAACCCCACCTTGTGGTCAGGCCAGTCTTTTCCTGCTCCCTGATCCTCGGAAGGGACCTGGGAAGCCGCCAAGCAGGCCGCCGACTCTTTCCCACTCACCTGTCCCCTGCTGCCTTCCTTTCCCACTTCCTGGTGCTGCCAAGGGGTCTGGGGAGCCCGCCAAGCAGGACCCCGGCCCCTGCAGCCTTGCTTTCCCGCTTCCTGATGCGCCGCAAAGGGCCTGGGAAGCCCACCAAGCAGGCCGCCGACCCCCTGCCACCTCTTTCCCACTCCCCGGTGCCCTGTAAAGGGCCTGGGAAGTCCACCAAGCAGGCTGCCGACCCCCTGCCGCCTCTTTCCCACTTCCCGGTGCCCCGCAAAGGGCCTGGGAAGTCCACCAAGCAGGCCGCCGACCCCCTGCCACCTCTTACCCGCTTTCCGGTGACCTCCAACCCTGCCGCCTGTTTCCCACTCACGGGTCCTGGGTCCTGCATCCTGCGCTGTCCCGCCCTGCAGCTGCTCTGTGCACTCGGGAGGTCCCTCAGCCCGGCCTGTGCCCTCTCTCAGTCTGGGACCCCTCGGGGGATTTCCACCTGCTAGCGTGCCTGACCAGCCTGGGTGAGGGGTTTTAAGGCTGCCCACAGCTCCCATTGACCCAACGTCCCAGCAAGGCTGGCTGGACACAGGTTCTGGGGTTTATCTCCTACAATTGATGCTGTTCCTTTAAGCCAGCCTAGACATATAACAAAGCCTCCTCTCTGCCTCACCTCGCGGAGTCTATACTGCAACAATGTTATACTCTTAGACTCAGGCTAGGTCTGCCGTTCCCTTCAGCTCCCAAGGATTCCATGATTGTTACATTATTGAAACATGTTTCGGAGCCTGCCCGCCAAGGGCTGAAAACAGTTTCCCTTTCGCTCCTGCTGCAACAGACGCTGCCTAAACGTTTCCTCAGGTCCGTGAGTGGCGGCCGCCATGTTGGCTGGGTTAATTTGCATACAGCTGCTCTGATTGGCTGGTGGGCGTCCCGAAGAAATAGTTAATTTTACTATTCTGCTTTTATTAGTTTAGATAATCAGTCATCAAAATCTGGAGATACCTAAACATTGAACAAATTACAAATGTGATCCAGAAAGTCATGTTGGAAAACTTTGAGAAATCAAGAATGTGGTAGAACCAAAAGACTGAACAATGACTTTTGCAGAAGATTGGGTAAAATGTGTTTGTTTGTTTCCTCCAAAGGGAAAATATTACTCCTGAAAAATATTTAGTGCCCATCCTTGAAAAAATATGTCACTTCTAGATTCTTTGATAAGAGTAATTATAAGAAACAAGAAACATCATGTATCCATTAAGAACAAGTCATGACAAATTAACATCATTTCCTTGGTGCTAGGGTTACAAAACTGGAAGTGATGAAGAATATATTTGTATTTCAATGTGAATAGTAACATATAATATAAATATATATAAATTCAACATAGTGCTCTCAATTATTTTTGTCAGTAAGAAAATAACATTTGTTAGATAATAAGATACAAGAGGTTTTAAAATAAATTAAGCACTGTATTAAAATGTGTTATTTGTTGCATTCATGTTAACCTTAATTTCTTATAGGTTTCTGTATTTAACCCAAACTCAATTTTCTGTTAATGGCTTTAATAAATATGTGGTAAGTATACTTCATAAATTTGCAGTTGACTTAAAAGTGGCGGGAATGAAAAACAAAGGAACAATTTGAAAGGTATAAATGTATATATTTTTTGTTTAGGAGCACTGGTTGAATAAGCAATTCTATTAAAAAAGATCTAAACACTTGAATATATTCAACCTCAATAGATGTCACATTTGTGGTGTGGCTTTCAAGGTACAGCAATGCATGCTGAATCAATCAGACCAATGTCCTGAAAGTACTGTGTTCAGCTTTGGGAACTAACTTAGGAAAGACATTGACAAAACAGTTAATTCAGAAGAAACTAAATGTTCAGAAAAGCATGGCATCTGAGAAACAAAGAGATGTTTCACTTAGAAAGTAAGAATTTTAATGTTAATTATTCAAAGGGTTTATGCTTATTTAGAGGGCAACCAAGCAGTAGATGGATGATATGGGGAGACAGATTTTGATATAGTGTAAGGAAGGCTCTTAAAAACTGGATTATTCAAAAGCGAAATGACTGGGCTTATGAGACTTGGAGAAAAGGTTTCTGCATATCATGGGAGGTTATAATTAATTACTCCTAAGGGCCTTTTTAGTTTTAATGTTTTTGATTCTCTATTTAGTAAATAAATGTTTTTAAAAGTTTTCTATAATCACATTTTATAGCTACCTTCCTGTAAATCTTAAATGGAAGGCAGGCCTAATCATAGAACCAAGTGTCCTAAAATATAGTGATATACTAAAAATTTCCTATTGATACTGGTCTCCAGATATAATCCCATTTTTACTCACCATAACACATTTTTCAGTATCGATTCCTGGATTCTTTGTCCTCTCTTTCTTGGTTGAAACTTTTGGTGCCCACACCATCTGGGCTTATAGACTGAAATTATATCCCACTGCCTCAGCTATTTGGAAGTAAACAAGATAGACTGATAAATTATACTACAATGTTCTTGATACACAGAAGTTGGTAGGCAAAATTCCCATCAAACATATTAAAGCTATTCATATTTTTGGAGATGCTCATTTAATTAGCAAATGTATTAGTCAAAGAATGATAGGTTAAGAAAATAAATAAAAATGATAATTTTATATAAAATTCCCAAGCAAATGTCTCAAGTAATTTTTTTAAAAGTAACTATATAACTAATTCACTGAGTAATGAAGAGTGGCTGGGGAAAAATAAATATTATAAATGTCACTTTTCAGGACAGTATAATTTGAATTCTAAAATGTAATAATTAATAATTTGATATACTTAGAAAGTTTTACCCAAATAACTTAGTCTATAAAAAGAAATCATAGAGGTTGTTTGCTTTTAATTAATTCAATTTTGTTTAATATTTCAGGGTTTTGTGCTTTTTTTTTCCAAAAAAATATTTATTTAAAAAATAAATGAAGAGATTTCTATGTTTCTAATACTATTCTAGGTTCTTGAAGTAAATCAGTGAGGAAAAAAGACAAAAATTCATACTCTGATACAGCTTACATTTAGTAGAAGAAAACAATGAGTACATAAAATATGCAAGTAAATTATATGTTAGAAGGTTATATATGTTATGGGGGAAAAGTAAAGCGAGGAGGAGTATATGAAATGCTAAGGTGTGAGGGAATTGTACTTAAAAAGAGGGTGGTCAAGGAAGGTCTCAGTGGGTAGGTGACATTGAGCCAATACTAAAAGAAGGTAGAGGAACCAGTCATGGAAGCCTCTGGGGGCAGAGCACTCCAGAAAGAGGACAAAGTCGGTGGAAAGGCTTTGAAGGGGGGAGGGGTGCTTGGCTTGTTCAAGAAACAGCACAGAGACCAGATGAACCAAGTACAAAAGATAATGAGATGGGAAGACCCACATGACCTGTGGCATGAGACAATGGTAGATAGTGGAGAAGCAGGGAGACCAGGTAGGAGGCTATCATAAGAGTTCAGGGAAGGGATGTTAGTGGCTTGGACTAGGGTAAGAGCAGTGGAGGTGGCGAGAACATGTATGTGTTCTTAAGCTAAGGTGACCAGATGTCCCGCTTTTGGCGGGATAGTCCTGATTTTTAACAATTTGTCCCTCATCCTGCGGCATTTTAAAAAAGTCCCGATTTTTGGAAAGAATGCATGACAAGCTAGGGAACAGCGGGAGAACTGAAAGGGAATATATGGTTTTCGGCAGCCAAGCGGTCAATGGTGTCCCACTTTACCAATGTTAAAATCTGGTCACTTTATCTACTCTAATAAAAGAGTAATATGGAAATTAACCATTTCTCTGAGACACCCAAGCCACGCCCACCAGCCAAGCCATGCCCACCAGCCAATCAGAGCAGCTGTATGCAAATTAACTCAGCCAAGATGGAGGCCGGCAGCCACAGAGCGAGCAGCAGTGGGTGCGATGCAGGCGGCGGCGGGGTGGGCGGTGGCTCGGTGAGGCTGCCGTGTCCAATTGGCCGCCGTCCAGCACTAAGTGCCCACCCCCGGGCCTCGTCGGGGTGTGGCGTGAACCTGTGCGACCTGGACAAGGTCCCCGAGACCCTGGAGTCCTTCGAGCTGCTGGGGCCAGACTATGGGGCCGGCTCTGAGGCGGGCATCTTGCTCCCCGTGGAGCCTCTGAATGGGTTCCCCATCCACGGCCCTGCGGGAGCTGTGAGCTAGAGCCCAGGCTCTTTCAGCCTCTGGCAGCAATGGGGAGAAGCCTACCGTACCCCAAGCCCTGGAGCACAATCCCAGGCTGTCCCATGACCAAAAAGCCATCCATGGAGGCCCCCCGTGGTGGCTCAACCTTGACTGAACGTGCACCTCTTGTACCCAACCGCGGTGAACTACCCTGGCAGGGAGGATGGGTTGGGCCCCTTGGCCTCTTTTGGCCCCTTCTTCTCAGACTGTGTCCTGCCACCACCACTGCCCCACCAGGTGTCCTATGATCTGTGCACAGGCGAGGGGCACACCGCTTACTGCAGCCTCTGGAAACCCGATGGGGTTTGGGAAGGGGACCTGGGGGAGGAGGGAGCACTCTGGAACTGATGTGACATATCCTCCCTCCCATGAAAGAATGCTGTGGACACTGCAGTTCTCTTCCCAGATGAAAGGACGATGGGAAAATTCACGTGGAGATGAAACCCATGGGGTGAGGGTTCCCACTGGGGGGCTTGGTCAGCCTGCAAACACGCATCAGCCCCTCATCCAGGGCTGGCCAGGCATGCCAGCAGGTGGACATCCCTCGAGGGGTCCCAGACTGTGAGAGGGCACAGGCCGGGCTGAGGGACCCCCCCACCCCCAGTGCACAAATTAGTCTTAAATAAAAAAGACCAATAGCATTTACAAATTGATCAGATATGGGATGTGAGAGAAAAGAGAGAAGTCAAGAAAGTTTTCAAGGCTTTTGGACTAAGAAATTTAAGAAATAGACTTGCTACTACCTGAAAAAGAAAATATAAAAGGTAGAGCTACTGTTGAGTGTTAGTTATAATAAGTTCGAAAAATATTTATTAAACAGCTAAATGATGAGTAGAGAATATCAGTGGTAAATATTTTTGGCTAACTAGCTCATTCAGTGGCTCTCACAGCAAATCCAACTTAAAAAGTGATTTTTGGTATATACAAAAACAAAACAAAAAGCAATTCTAAGACACCACTCCTGATTTTCAAATTGTACGCTGCTAAATATATACAAAATATTATGGATTGTTCCAAGGAGTGCATGGTTGAAAAACAAGACTTGCAGGTTATATATTATTGTGTTCATCATGTGGACCAATTTCTAAAAGCAGATAGATTCACAAATTTATTTAGATCCCCTGATACATAAAGGAATTTGTCTAAATTGCTTATAATTTTTTAATGCAAAGTCCCAGATGGAGAAATGATAAGTAAGACATTCTGTTTCTAGAATCACATAAATGTGTGTATCCTTCATGGTGTTAACGTGGTGAAGGAGGATGTTGATATTTTCAGCTGAAAAGGTAATAAAAGCTTCTTCTGCTTCACAGCTCAAGTGTTGTATTTCACTTGACTGTAATTCATAAGTTTCCTATAGGCTAGATGTTTTATACAGAGTTAAATATACAAAAGTATTAAATGCAATACATTTCTGACAGTGATATACTTTGTGGCAGAAACTCCATCACATTTCTTTGCTAGTGAGCAGATGGGGCATTCAAGCTTAACATTCTAGGTGAGAATCAGCAAACAAATGCATGTGGTGGGCCTTCCCAGTATTTTCAAGGAAGGGGAAAGCAATATTAGCGAGCATCTTCTCTTTCCCAGGCAGCATCCTGTTCTTTAAAAAGAAGTTTTATATTTCACATTACAAAACCATTATCTTTGACAGGATTTAAAAAAATTAAGCTCAGGATATATATATACAAGGGGCCCGGTGCACAAAAATTTGTGCACTGGGGGGGGTGGTGTCTCTCAGCCCATCCTGTGCCCTCTTGCAGTGTGGGACCTCTCAGGGGATGTCCACCTGCTGGCATGCCTGGTTAACCTGTGTGAGGGGCTGATGGCTGTTTGCAGGCTTGCCAAGCCCCCCAGTGGGGAACCTCACCCCAGGGGGTTGTGGCCAGCCTGGGTGAGGGGCTGAGGGCTGTTTTCAGGCTCCCCACAGTCCCTTAAGGGTTTAGGTGCCTACTGGGGTACGTGACCAGCCTGGGTGATGAGCTGAGGGCCGTTTTCAGGCTTTCAGGCTGCCCACAGCTCCCACTGACCCAACATCTCAGAAAGGCTGGCTGGAATCAGGTTGCTGGTGTTTATTTATCTTCTATAATTGAAACACTGCTGCTTTAAGCCAAGGCCTAGTCAGGTAACAAAGCCTCCTGTTTGCTTCAGCTCCGTGGCTTCTATAATTAAAACAATGTTGCCTTAGTAGAGGCCCAGCCAGCCTAGGAAGACAGTTTCCTCCATTGCTGGTGCAATGGAAGCCTCCTGTTTGCTTCAGCTCTGTGGCTTCTCTAATTGCAACTATGTTGCCTTGAGCAGAGAGAGGCTCAGCTGGCCTAGGCAGACAGTTTACTCCTGGTGCAATGGAAGCCTACTGTTTGATCTAGTTCTGTGGTAGTTGGCCTCTATCTTGGCTGGGTTAATTTGCATACAACCACTCTGATTGACTGGTGTGCATAGCTTAGGCATCCCAGAGAAATGGTCAATTTCAATATTACTCTTTTATTAGAGTATATATATATTCATACTGAGTGGCCAGATTATTATGACCACCTGACATTTGTAGGCAAATTAGCTATAATTTCACCCTGAAATTGCTAGAGGGCCAGATCCTTATAAATGTCTGAATAGCACAACATACCTAAGTATCATTGCTGATCAGGTTCATCCTATCATGTTGGTGGCGTATCCCAATGGAGATGGCTTCTTCCAACAAGACAATGCTCCATGCCACGGTGCTTGTATTGTGCAGGAGTGCTTTCAAGAACACAAGAGAGATTTTACCTTGCTAGGTGGCCCCCACAATCACCAGATCTCAATCCAATTGAGCATTTGTGGGACAAAGTTAAAAGAGCCATCAGGCAGCTGGTTCTACAACCATCAAATCTCACAGAACTGGACAGTGCTATTCATCAGGCATGGTGTCAGATTCTTTGCACCATTTTTCAACATCTCGTGGAGTCAATGTCAAGAAGAATTGCCACAGTATTAAAGGCAAAAGGTGTCCCAATGAAGTACTAATGGGGTGGTCATAATAATCTGGCCACTGTGTGTGTATATTCATTGAAGTATACTAATTCTGAATTCTTTTTATTTTTCTATATATTTATCTTATATTCTTCCCCTTTAATGTGAATTGCAACTTATGTGCTATATTTAGGGACATTTTCCTAGTAATTTCTCAGGATCATGACTAGGCCCCAGGGCTGATTAGTGGGGAATCTTAGTTTCAAACTCTATTTCATAACTCTCTAAAGTTAGAGCTAATATGTTATTTTGGACTTTTAAAGAAATACTTAAGAAAACACTGTTTGGATATTGTCAGAGATTAACAGGTAAATTGTACCATTCAGAATATAATGACATTGAATAAAATTTGTAACTAATTCCAACCAGGAAGAAATAACTTAACTATTGAAAAATAAAAGAAGAATCAATATCTGCATGTGGATAATTATGCATATACATAAATGATCAAGATGAATACATTATTCATAAATTATTATTAATGGGGGTAGAAAATATTTTAGGAAAGAGAATCAGGAATAATTTCATAGTAACAACTGAGATAGACCTTGAAAATGAATAGGCAGTGGACAAAAAAATGCAGTGGGAGGAGGGGATTCATGATGGAAGAAAAGAAATGAACAATACCTGATATGTAAGAATATTAAAAATATAAGAGAAAGTCAATAAAACTTAGTTGGATTGGAATATAAAGTCTGTGAAATGTAAAAAAGAAAAAGAACTCTATATGAATGGTTAGCACACAATAGAAGTTCAGTAAAAAATTTTGAATGAAAATAATTAACAAATAAATAAATGAAAATTAAAAGAAAGGACAATGCCAAACTGTAGAGACCTTTGAATGCCTGAATAAACAAATTGCACTTGAAGTAAAGTGGAACTCTTACAGATCTTTGAGCAAAGATGGATAACTATCAGAACTATTTTTGAGGGAAGATTAATATGTGTGAGGAGGCCAATCAGTTAAGTTATTTTTATAGTCCCGGAGGGACTATAGTGACATGAATTACTAAATTGAAAGTAGAAAAGAAAAGGAGGAAATGAATGGAAGAGATGATTCAGAGGCAGGATTGATAGCTAAAGCAATGAATTGACTCTGGTAAGAAAGATGAAACCAATGAAAAAGACTCCTCTGTTTCCAGCCCGGATGACAGAAGGGTATTGGTGCTTTTAATAGAAATAAAGAACACAGAAAGATAAGCATCGACTTGCAAAGAAGATAATTAGTTCAGTTGTAGACATAAAGCTGGCAGTGGCCTTGACAGGCATCCAAGTAGAGATATACAGCAAGTAGATAAGTGTTGTCTAGTTCCTAAAAAATAAAATGCCATCACAAGAGAGAAGCAACATTTGCCACTTGATGTGCCCCCTCACTTAACCTCTGCTTTCTTAGTAATTGTATGTAAGGAGCAAAAATAGTGAAGGTTTTGTTCCTTTGTGTTTAAGCATTCAAGAAAATTATGTACATATATTACAAAGCCTGGTAGCATCCACTAAAGTGATTAAAAATTTTAGATTAGTTAGATGAACCCAAAGCTCTGGATACCTAAAGCTTCTGCTTGAATGACAACAGAATGATGTGAGTCGCTTGCTTGGACATAATTATAGCTGGAGCCATTGTTGTTAAACTTTGGCTACATCAGAATCATCTGAAGAGCTTGTTAATATATAGAATTTCCATCTGCACCAGAAGAGTATTTGAGTAGCTAGTTCTAGAGTGGAATCTAAGAATGTGCATTTCTCATGAGTTCCCAAGTGGTGTCAATGCTGGTCCTGAGTGCACAGTCGGGAGATAATTGATCTAGAAAAAGAGTTTTCAAATAACACACAGAAGAGTTATTCTCAGAAGATAATCTGTGAACAATTTTCATCAGGAACACCTGAATTGCTTATTAAAAATTTAATTCTTGTGATATGACCCCAGGCTCAGTGAATCTTAATATCTGAGTTCAGAGTTTGGAAATAAGCATTTTGTGCAGCCTTTGTAGGTAATTCTTAGTACCTTCTATAGTTTGAGGATGACTCAAATTGCGATGTGAATTTTAAGTAGCTTTGGGAAGATATTAAAGACTTAAATTCTACAGTTGTGGTACAGAAAGCAAATGACCAGGAGTTAAAGACATGTAGGTTGTAGTCATAAATCTTGACACTAATTTGCGGTGTGGCCATAGATAAATTACCTAATCTTTTTAGGTATAATTTCCTCATCAATAAAATAAAATGATTAAACTGGGAGATTTTCACATTTCTTTTCAGCTCTATGACTGTGATGAATCGGTAATGGTCAGAAACAAGTATTCCCAGAGAGTTTAGGAGAAACAACACTTTTCAATTGTGTGGGTCAGAATAGCATGGGGTTTGTTTTTGTTCGTTAAATTATACAGCTCTCTCCCCCCATTCTGATTGGCCTCTAGTGCTGGATATAAGTTGTTAGTTTATCGGTCTCTTCTTTGAGATTCACTATTGGGTAAGCCATTTTGGAGGTGTGGATTGACTAGCCAACACAATTTAATTTCTACTGAAGTAAATGATGGAAAATTATAATGATTCAAGTTTGTTAGCCACATATTTCCCCTTGAAATGAATATTAAAATAGAATTTAGCTGTATATGTTCCATTACACTGCCTACTATAAAAATCAAAGTGAGGATGTGCAAAGTGGTGGGTACATGAAATGGGGCAGCCACTATAGAAAACAGTATACAGTTCCTCAAAAAATTAAAACTAAAACTTCCATATGATCCAGCAATTCCACTTCTGGATATATACCCAACAGAATTGAAAGCAGAGACTCAGACATATTTGTAGCAGCATTATTCACAATAGTCAAAAGGGAATTGGATTCAGAAGTTGAAAAGATCACAATAAAGCACTGACCACATAAATCAGAGTAAGAGGAGAGGGAAGGCCTCTGGAGAAATATAAAAGGACAACCAGGGGCAAGACTCACAGGAACGCCAATGAAATTTACATAGACTCCTAATTCTCTTCCAGAGGGAAAGAGAATTTCATCAGAAACTAAAAATTCAAAGTTTTTGTTATTAAAGTGCATAGCTTAATGTACAGGCATAGAAGTCCAATATCTTAACTAGAAGTGTCCATAAAAGGATGTTTCGAAAACTTTGAGCCTTTTCAGTATATATCTTTCACTAGGGAACTAAGTTTTATAAAATTCTTATTTACATTAATAGTCTTAAGGATAAAAAGGAAGACAGCAAACAGTGAACAGCTTAGAGGCATATTTACAAAACCATTTAACTTCTCCCAGTTTTTGCAAAGTAAATGCTGCTTCTTGAAATCACAGTCTGGCAAGAGAAATGTTGTCTTATAAAGCATACCCTTGGGCCTTACCAAGATTTATATTAAGACCTGACAAAATTGTGTTTGCTTGCCAGTGCGTTGACTTAACTGGCAGTGTACATGGAGATATGGGCATGGATTGGAATAGAAAAGCCTGATGGGTTAGTTACACAAAAGACAAAGAACTATTATCAATATTTAAAAGAAGAGATATTAAGAGTGGTAATGACAAGCTAATAGAAAAAGGAGCAAAAGGAATAATCTAGCAAAATGGAAATGACATGAAAAAACCAATAAACATTTGAAAAAATGTTCAATGTTATTAACAATCAGAAAAGTAAAAATAAAATACTTTTCATTTCTTATTTTGAAACAAATGAAAAAAGAGTGATATTAAATTCTGTTAATTTCAGGAAAGAAAGTGGGAAAACAAAACTCTCTTATTGTATTGATATAGAAGTAGAAATAGGTACACTATTTTTACAGACTATTCTGTGAGTGGTTATTACATTTGAAAATTTACATGCTCCTTAACTGACAATCCTACTTTTAGGACTATAATTGTTATATATATATATATATATATATATATATATATATATATATATATATATGGTTATCATAGCTGCTTTTAGGAGAAAATATATAAAACATTCAAAGTGTTCATCAACAGCAATAATTTGATAAATTATAGTAATTCATGGAATATTTTGAAGGTATCAAAATGATGTATAAATGTGTATGCAAACCTCAAAGCTTTTATAACAAAAATTAAAAAGAGAAAGGCAAAAACAAACAAACACATTTCATTAAAAAATAGTCAAAATGAAAACCAAACAAAAGCACTGTATGGACACGTATGCCTACTCAATACAGGAAAAGTGTTACCACGAGGTTGCTTCAAAGTAAATTAGATGGGTGGAATGAGCCCATTTAAAAATTATAGAGAAATTACTTTTTTTTTTTTTTACTTTTCTGCTCTAAAAGAAAATTTTAAATATGTATATGCACTTTCAACTTTGGAAAGTAAATGTGAGAGTAAGACCTAACTCTAACTAGATGATACATGACCCAGTAGGAGTCTTTGATCCATAGGCACAAACTGCACCTCCCGCTCCCTCCACTTTATTATAGTGCTGTGATGGTTATAATTTTATGTGTCAACTTGACTGAGCCATGGGATGCCTGAACACTTTTTCTGGGCATGTTTATTAATGTAGCTCCGAACGAGATTAGGATTTGAATTGGTGGTTGAGTGAAGCTCATGGCCCTCCCCAGTGTGGGTGGGCATTATCTAAGCCTCAGAGGGTTGGAATAGAACAAAGTTGAGGCAGGTTGAATTCTCTCTGCCTGACTGATTGAGCTGGGACATGGGTCTGCTCTTGCCCTGGAACTGAAATTTACAACAGTGTTCCTGTTCTCAGACCTTCAGGCTTGGACTAGAATTTACACCATTGGCTTTCCTGACTCTCCAGGTTATAGACTTCAGGTTGTGGGGTTTCTCAGCCTCCATAAGCTTTTGAGCCAATTCCTTATAATAAATCTCATTGTGTGTGTGTATATACTGAGTGGCCAGATTATTATGACCACCTGACATTTATAGGCAAATTAGCTATAATTTCGCGCTGAAGTTGCTAGAGGGCCAAACCATTATAAATAGGGAAGCAGGTTGTTTACCACAACAGTAGAAGTGATTTTTTCCTGCAGATATGGGTAAATAATGCGATTTAACAGCCTTTGAATGTGGGAGATATACATATATACACTGAGCGGCCAGATTATTATGACCAGTACTTCCTTGAGCCACCTTTGCCTTCAATACTGCGGCGATTCTTCTTGGCACTGACTCCATGAGATGTTGAAAGGTGAGGTGAGGAATCTGACACCATGCCTGATGAATAGCACTGTCCAGTTCTGTGAGATTTGATGGTTGTGGAACCAGCTGCCTGATGGCTCTTTTAACTTTGTCCCACAAATGCTCAATTGGATTGAGATCTGGTGATTGTGGGGGCCACCTAATCAAGGTAAAGTCTCCCTCATGTTCTTGAAACCACTCCTGCACAATATGAGCACTGTGGCATGGCACATTGTCTTGTTGGAAGAAGCCATCTCCATTGGGATACACCATCAACATGATAGGATGAACTTGATCAGCAAGGATACTTAGGTATGTTGTGTTATTCAGATGTTGTTCCACAGGAATTAAAGGGCCCAGATCATGCCAGGAAAACATGCCCCAAACCATAACACTGTCCCCACCAGCTTGAAGGGTTGTACTCATGCATGTGGGGTGCATGCTTTCATGCTGTTTCCACCAAATTCTCATTCTGCCATCTGCATGATGCAACTGGAAATGTGATTCATCGGGCCACATGACTTTTTTTCAATGTTCAAATGTCCAATCCTTATGTTCCTGTGCAAATTGGAGATGTTTTATCTTGGTAAATGCAAACATCAAAGGTGTTTGAACAGGCCTTCAGCTTTCATATCCCATATGATGCAGTTTATGGCTAATTTGCCTACAAATGTCAGGTGGTCATAATAACCTGGTCACTCACGTTCAAATATATCCCACGTTCAAAGGCAGTAAAATCATGTTGTTCACCCATATCTTCAGAAAAAAAATCACTTCTACTTTTGTCGTAAACAACTGCTTCCCTATTTATAATGGTCTAGCCCTCTAGCAACTTGAGTGCGAAATTATAGCTAATTTCCCTGCAAACATCAGGTGGTCACAATAATCTGGCCACTCTATATCCTATATATATATTAAATATCTATATCCTATATATATGAGATATACATATATCTCATATATATAGGATATAGATATTTATCATTATATATAAATCTATGTATTGTATGTAGGATATATAATTTATAATATATGTGTACACACACACACACACACACACACATCTCCTATTGTTCTTATTTCTCCAGAAAACCTTCATACAACCACCTGATATCAAACTGTAATGACTTTCTGTTTCCTGCATGGTGCTGTTCTGCTCACCTTCGTGCTTTTTTCATTCTTTTCCCAGCTGTCTCTTCCCTCTCCTACTTATTCCTATCTCTCTTTTATTTAATTAAATCCTTAGTTCTTCCAGAAAGCCTTTGTGATCTGAACAGCCTCATCCCCTAGGTTATGCTTGGTCGACTTTCTGTTTTCTTATATTACCTTTTAACCTTGTACATCTTTCTCTGGGTAGTTTTATTCTGCATTTTATTGTCCAACTAGACTAATCCATCTCAGCATCCTCTGTGCCTAACAGTTTCTGATACTCAGCAGCCTTTGAATTAAAAAAAAAGTTTGTTGATTAAAGGATGAGTGACTGAATAGATGAATTGGAATTGAGTGTAACTAATTAAAGGAAGAACTGGAGCAAGTCTGGCTTTCATCATGGATTAAATAACTATATAAAAAAGCAATTTAAAAATACATGCTCTGCCAATAGTGGGTATCTTTATAATAGTAGCCAATATGTAAATGTATACATATATATGTCCTATAAATTAAAATGAAAACTATAAAGTAGTGTTACTTTATGTTTATAAAGATATGTGTATGTACCCCTTGGGCATCTAAAAAAATCCTGTTTATAGTTTGCTTTGTGCTCTATAAAACCTGACATATTCTAACTCAACTTAAAATGCTCATGACTGTGTAAATAATATATGGTTTTAGGGTTCTCTTTTTTGGGGGGAAATATCTAATCAAGACTAATTTTAAGATATATATGAAGGTTATTGGGAAAAATAAGCTATTAAAAATTATTTAAAAAAACCACTCAACCCCAGGCATTAAAAATGCATTGGCAAGGCTACTGGAAATGATGTCTTGTGTTTTTTTATTTTCTCACCGGTACAGAGAGAATAGCAGTATTCACCGTGTGATAACTCACAGGCCTAAAACCTCTGTTTCCTAAAGATCCCAAATGTGCCAGTGGTATCTGAGCTCCCAAATACAGGTAAAATGCTAAAGTGAATCATGTATTTTTGAAGTTGTTTGGAAAAAGGATAGGTATAGCATTGCTACCTCTAAGCCCAGGGGCATGACAGCCCAGGCCTCTTGGCATTTTCCTAGACCCAAAGCTGTGGAGTATTTTGTCTTGTTTTCCCCCAAGTGGTTTTCAGTCTGATTATTCATTTCTGTAAAAAGGGCCTAACGCTGATTTTAAGGTTTTGTACCTAGCAGCATATTACCAAGTCACCTTCTGAAGCTCAAGTGAGCTCTTATCCTCTTTCTAATGTTAGTTCATGAATTTTCATCCACTTTGGTATTTTCACTCAATGTAAAACGATGCTAGAGAGCTCTAGGAGGAAGAGGAAAGGAACAACCAGGAAAGTATATGGCCAGTGTGGTTCATGGGTTTGGGGCACAGAAAACCAGGAACAACTTAACTATATGTAAAACTTTGTAATACTGGAAATTTATTTTCTACTCAATTTTTTTTTTAAATGTAACTTGGTTCTCTCTTACTTCATCCTTAGCTGTGGGAAGCAATGCCCTCCAATCTCTCAGCTGCTGGAAAGACAGCTCTCAGCCAGGCCTTCACCTGCCACTGTCAGTATGCCCCTGTGACCCTGCCACCCTGCACTCACCATCTTACCAACAGTTTGCCTACAGTCTAAAGCCCATATTGGCTCTAGATCCCTGAATGCCTGTCATCATAAAAAATCCAAAATTTTCAGGTCAGTCCTTATTTCTTACTGATTTGGAACTACAGATCTCCTGGTTTTGAACAAGTTTCCCATTCCTCTCCAACTATCTACACTCTTCCACTCTGCTCTGTGGAACTAGCATCACCATGAACCCTGTATCTAAGGAGATCTTAAAATTCATTGCTGTGATGGGAATGATCTTGAATGTGCAAGGGGATTAGAGATTCTAGGACCAATTCTAACATGTGGATCTGGGGGCAGTCTTACACCATTAATTCTCAGACACCAGGAGATAGTGTCAGATTTCACAGATTAAGGGTTCAGAAGCCAAATACAAGTCCCGATTATTACCTGTGCTGCTTACTGACTGGCTATAGATTGGAGATTCCAATGACCTTCTTCTTGGGTTCAATTAATTTGCTAGAGCAGTTCACAGGCTTCAGAGAAACAGCTTACTTACTAAATTCTTATAAGAGGATATAACTCAGAAAAAGAAAAGTGGAAGAGATGTATAGGTAAAAGTATGGGAAAAGGCATGGAGCCTCCATGCTCTCTTAGAGGGTGCTGCTCTCCTCACCACTGCATGTGTATATCAACTTGGAAGCTGTCAGGCTGGGGTTTTATGGAGGCTCCATTACATAGGCATGAATGATTAACTCATTGGCAATCCATGATGGAACTCCCCATGCCTTTCCCCTCCGAGGAGGGTAAGTCTAAAAGTTCCAATCCTCCAATCACATGGTTGGTTTCCCTGCCAAGCAGCTCTATTCTTAGGTTCCATCCAAAAGTACCTCATCCTATATAATAAGAGGCTAATATGCAAATTGACCCTAACAGCAGAACCACTGTGAATGACTGGTCACTATGACACACACTGACCACCAGGGGCAGATGCTCAATGCAGGAGCTGCCCCTGGTGGTCAGTGCACTCCCACAGGGGAAGCTCTGTTCAGCCACAAGCCAGGCTGATGGCTGCCAGTACAGTGGTGGTGGTGGGAGCCTTCCTCCTTCCTCAGCAGTGCTAAGGATGTCCAACTGCAGCTTAGGCCTGCTCCCTGCTGGCAAGTGGACATCCTCCGTGGTCTGCCGGGCTGCCTAAGGGATATCTGACTGCCAGCATAGGCCTGTTTCCCGGGGAGTGGGCCTAAGCCAGGAGGTAGAATTCCCTTGAGGGTTCCCAGACTGCGAGAGGGCACAGGCTGTGGGACCCCTCCTGAGTGCACAAGTTTTTGTGCACCGGGCCTCTAGTTAATATAATAAAAGACACCTTCATAACTCTCCTCATTTAGAAAATTCCAAGGGTTTTAGGAGCTCTGTGCCAGAAACAGGAGGAAGGCCAAATAAATATTTTTATAAATTACAATATCACAGGGATTCTATTAATAATGGTGAAGCACCTGGCAAAACTGAGACTTCCCAAACCAAGGCATATGGTCACTCTGCATATAATATGCTTTTCTTCTAGAGATGCCATATTACTTGTCTTCTTAAGTGCTGGCTATCTTTTCTCTTCTACAACTTTCTTATCACAGGGGCTGGGTAAAGAGCAGTTGTCTTCATTTTCCCTTGAACTACTTCTGGACCTTTGTCTTTATAAAGTCTTCTAGCTTTGAAGGCCAGGCTATCAGACTATATTTATAACATGATACTCATTTTTACTGCCGTCATCTGCTGACTCTGTCACTCCTCCAACATTGCTTGAAGATTTAATCATTTGGCCTTCTGTCACAGTCTCAAATACTAGTTCCATAGTTATTTTTGGTGTTTGATTATTCACATAGACATTCCATTCCAGTATTGGGTTTCTCAGTATCTTGGCTTTCTCTTTTCCAAAGATGGTATCTTTTCTCCCACCTCAGCCACCCACTCCCATGTCATATTCCCAATACTAACATTGTCTTTACCAACTTGATTTCAAATGTGTCATCATAGAACCAACTTCATATTATTTCCAATCCAGTTCTGCCCTTCTGGTTCATGACTCCAATTCTTTAATTCCATCCAGACTTACAGTTCATTGTTCATGCCATCCTCAATCTCCTTATGTCATCATGTTCTTCTTATACAGCTCAGATTTCATTGTCCCAGGGGTCTTTAGCTATCTTTCTTCCCTAAATACACACTCATCCTTAGTGATATCATTGAGTCTTATGACTTTAAATACAAACTCTGTGCTAATAATTACCGAATGTTTATCTCCATTGAGAACTCTTTCCTGAATACCCAACTGATATGCATCAGCTTTCTTGGTATCTTTGCCTGGATAAATAATAAGCATTTTACATTAACTATCATGCCAAAGGCAAATTTTCATTTGGCTTCTAAATCTGCTTTTCCTATAGTTTTTTCAACATTTCAAAATAAATAAATAAATAAATAAATAAATAAATAAATAAATAAATAGGCAACTTACTATGACTTGCTTTAAAAAACTTATATTTTGGATGTTAATAACTTTTAGTGCTCATACTTATTTATGCATGCTTGGATTGTAAACTCTGTCTTATGTAAATGTGCATTTTTATGACCATGGTGGATTAGTTTGTAGACTTTCTTCCCTCAGTGAGGGTTTGCATTCTAGAGTTTCCAATACTAAGCATTTCTCTTCATGTTTACTTAATCTAGTTTCTTATGAAAAAAAAATGACAACTTCATTCTTTCAACTACTTAAACCAAAGACACTAGATTCATCTTTAACTTTGCTTTTTCATACCCCAATTGCAAAATGTGAGAATATTTTGTTAGAGCTACCTTCAAAAGATGTTCAAATTCAATTACTTCTGGCCAATTGCATCATATAACCACTCTGGTCCACCCACCATTGTGTCTCACATGGATTATGGCAGTAGCCTCCTCACTGCTTCCAGTCTTTGCTTTCATTTCAATCCTCCAGTCTTCCAGCTAAGATTAGAGCTGGCCCTGAAGCCCAGTGGCTTGGGTGGAACCTTGATGCCACATCAGAACTTTGCCAGTTCCCTTTTCCACATACTGTTCTGGGACTTAAGTAGATGAATGATGTTGCAAATTGATCTTTCTGGTTGAATACTGCTGCTGCCACACCAGGCATTTTCATGTTGCCATAGTATCCTTCAGAGTCTCCCCCCTTCCACATTTAACTACACAGTCTGAAGATTTATTTACTTAACATTGGGGTCCTGTAGCTAGGGCAGAAGTTATAATCCTACCAATCCTGCTTTTCTTTTCTTCCCCAGTAGTTTTTATTGCTGAAGTTCTGGAATAATTTGTTCCTCATCATCCTATCTAATAAAAGAGTAAAATGCAAATTAGGCATCACTCCATCACAAAGAAGGCCACCCCCAAAGCCACAAGATGGCAGCGCCCATAGCTACAAGATGGTGGCACCCAGTCCAGCTCATCCCCACCACTGAAGTGGTCAGGCCTGTTAGACAGGCAGGTGGCGAGGGAGTCAGGAGGTCTGAGGGGCAGAACAGGTGATCAGAGGGGGCTGAGGGTCCCTTGCCCAGGCCAGAGGCCTTCACCAGGCATGGGCAAGGGCGGAGCCAGTGATCAGAGGGGGCAGGGGCAGAGCTGGTGATCAGAGGGGTATGAGGGTGCCATACTCAGGCATGAGGCCTGGGCCAGAGGCCTCAGGCCTGGGCAGGGGCAAGGCCGGAGATCGCAGGGGCCTGAGCTCTGCAGAGCCAGTGATCGGAGGGGCAGGGGCAGAGCCTGTGATCGCAGGGGTCTGGGCACTAATGGAGCCAGCAAAGCAGGGGTATGGGGGTTCCCTGCCCAGGCCTGCAGCCCTACCCAGAGGCTGCAGTGGGGCAAGGGTGGAGCTCACTATTGGAGGGGCCTGGGGCCTTGGCCAGAGGCTGCCAGTGGGGTAAGGGAAGAGCTGATGATAGCAGGGGTCAGGATCAGAGCCAGTGATTGCAGAGGCCTGGGCTCTGTGAAACTGGTAATTGGAGGGGCTTGGGGGTCTTCTGCCCAGGCCTGCAGCCTCATTCAGTGATCACAGGGGTCTGGGGGTCCCCTGCCCAGTCCTGTAGCCTTGGCAAGAGGTTACAGGCCTGGGCAAGAATGGAGCTGGGATTGGAGGGGCAGGGGTGGAGCCGGTGATCAGAGTAAACTACAGAGGAAACACCTTTTCTTACCGCTCATTGGCTAAGCTCCCTGTATGCCACTGGTAATATTCTTAGTAACTTGGGTAATAAGAATCCCTAAAGGCAATCTAGGGTTTTTCCACCACACTCTTGGAGAAAAAAATGAAGGTCTATTGCTGGAGGGCTAAGAAATGTCATATCCTACCCTAGCTGGTTTGGCTCAGTGCATAATGCCTGGGTCTGCTGACTGCAGGGTCTGGGTTCAATTGTGACAAGGGCATGTACCTAGGTTGTAGGCTCCTCCCTGGCCAGGGCCCAGGTCAGGGCTCATGCAGGAGGCAACCAGTCAAAGTGTTCCTCTCACTTTGATGTTTCTCTCTGTTTTTCCCTTCTCTTCCACATTCTCTAAAAATCAATAGAAACTTATCCTCAGGTGAGGATAAAAAAAAAGAGAGAAATAAATAAATGTCATATCTTATGAAAGACACATCTTGAAAATGCCTAAAGAAAGTTGTCATTTTTTCATGGTGAAGGGACTGGAGGCCGTGTTGATGAAAACACCTTGATGGCTATGGTGACTGGCAGTGGCTGCAGCAGTGGAGTGATGGGGCTGGTGACTTCCCCTGATTAGACTGGTTGGCTCTCACAAAGGGAGGGCAGACTGCAGCTCAGGCCTGCTCCCCAAGGGGGCCAGGAAGTGGGCCTTAGCCATTAGTAGGACACCCCTTGAGGGCTCCCAATATGTGATAGGGGGCAGGCTGGGCTGAGAACCTCCCCTCCCATGCACGAATTTTGTGCACCAGGCCCCTAGTCTGAATTGTAATAGTTTATCAGGAAATAAATATTGCCCTCTTAAAAACCAGATACTTCTTTATTTTAGTGCTATACATAGATATATTCATTCCTAGTCAGATCCTTACCTGTGACCTAGAATTTTTCTAACTATTCTCAGAAATTACCTGCCTCATGTCTCTCTTCCTCCTAAAATAGTCTCCATCAATGTGCTAATGCTAATAGTTTAAAGTTATAATATTCTAAGATGTATTTGGGTTTTAACAGAGATTGATTTTCAATGGTGTAATTTCAGAATTGCTGAGTCATTATATTGGCCTCCTAACTGGTTTCCAGTTTCTACATCGACACCTTCTGTTTTTCTCAATACAATTTATCAAAATATTAATTAGATCACATTATTCTGTTCAAAATTTCCTAAGTTTCAGGTATTACACAGAGTAAAAGCCCATTTAATATGTTCTGTACAGCATATGTTCTCAGACTTTTGTTTAGCATGCTTATGAATCTTGTTAGAATGAAATTCACATTCAGAAGAGCTGAGATGAGACCTAAGAGTCTGCATTCTAACAAGTGATGTTGACACAGGTAGCTCCTAGGACTATGCTGTAATAAAATCCTATACGATTTGCCTTCTCCCTACCACCTGGCCCTCTACCTCTCTGACTTGGTTATACTTCAGATATCCCTTATTCCTGAAGCTACACTGGCCTCTCTCATAGTTAGACTATCCAGATATGCCCCCACCTAGGACCTTTTCATTGGCTGACCCCTCTGTCTAGAAACACTTCAACTTCACCAAGATCTCTCTTTTCCTCTCCCTCTCCCTCACTTCCTCTCTTCCCCATCTGCTTCAGGTCTTTATTCCAGGGTCACTTTCTTAGTGAAGACTTCCCTTGTCATCTGCTGTAACAAAACATAATCTTCTCCTACTCTATTTTTCTCCTTAACACTTAGCAGTACTGCAATGTAACATTTTATTTATCTTATTGATTTTATGTTTTCTTCACTAAACTCTTCACTAAAATGAAGACATTTTTGTTTTCATTTATATTCACGCCAGTGACTAAAATAGTGGCCGACTCATAGTGGGTGCTCAATAAATAATTGTTCAATACATGCATTAAACATTCAGTTATACTTTTCAAATCCTACTTTTTCTACTTATGCAAAACATCCTGGGATGAAAGCAAAAGCAAGTTTGTTTTAGTTTAATTAGGCTAGTTTGATTTAGGTGCATGTTTCCCAATAATAACAGATCAGAACTCATTTACTTAATCCTCACTTATATAAGTGTTGTTTTTTTTTTTTTCAGTAAGAGCAGAATAAAGATGTTGGAAACAATCTGGATCTATCTTCAGATAAGAGAAACTTAATGAGACTAGTAACACAATTAAGAACAAACAGAACCTGAGACATTAATTGGCTATATAAAGTTATAATCAGATTGTGAGGATTGTTTTTCACAATGAGGCAGGCTTTCCTGGAAGGCAGTCACTGCATACTGTATATATAAATTCCTGGCCAAGATACTGTAGAAGTTTGGTCTTCTGTGGAATATTGACCTCTGAGGTCTCTTCAGCCTGCACGAATTAGAAGTCAATGACAGAGAACAGGAATCTGCTATGTGAGATGTGCAAGGCTAGTTGCTTGAGGAAAAATCCACAACCACATTTTATGTGTTCTCAGTGAGCTTTAGCTGGTGAAAAAGTTATTGTTGGTTTGTTGGTTTTATTTTAATAGAAGCTGGGCAAGACCTTGCAAACTAAACCAAAATACATTTTATTATTATTACCTCTTCTCTGTCTAGTCAATTATCACCTGTCTGTGATTTTGGTTGAAAGAAATATGCTATTTTAAAGCAAATTTCACTTTGATATTTTCCATCATGAATTCCAAAGGACATTCTTTAATACCCCTCTATAAATTAGAAAACTGAATAAATGTGGTGCAATAAATACTGTGAGATTTGATTTGCCGTTTTTAAACTCATAAGTCTTCTTTATTAGCAGACTATCAGGGACCAGAAATCGTTCTCTACTTCTTTTATTGCATTATTTTTTTATTATGTTACAATTTTAAGTTAACCTTAGAACTATTAAATAATAATATTTTGTAGTTGCAAAATTTATATTCATTCTCAAGAAAACAAATTTATTTTTAATAGTAGACAATTAAAAAGCTATTTAATATATTTATTGTGGGTTTAAATTCATTCATATCCTATGAGTAACTAGTAAATCCTAAAATGCCTACTCTCCTTTCTCCTTCAGACAACATATAGATCCATTCACTCAAAATAGAAACACGTTGGGATCCATACTTAGGCCCTGGGGAATGGGAACTAATATAATAAGAGTGAAACGGAGGCCATTGCTAATATTTCAAAGACATTTACATCCTTAAAACAATGCTTGGAAAGAGGTTTATGTCAGCATCATCAGTTTTTTAAATAATGATATCAATGTAGTGACTGCAAAAATTACTAGGCTGACTCTAGGGGACCACAGCAATAGCAGTAGCAGACAAAAAACATCATTTGAAAAGGCACAGAATAA
>PVJC01016227.1:0-33982 GCA_004026665.1 Murina feae | reverse complement strand
ATATATATTTTATTGATTTTTTACAGAGAGGAAGGGAGAGGGATAGAGAGTCAGAAACATCAATGAGAGAGAAACATCGATCAGCTGCTTCCTGCACACCTTCTGCTGGGGATGTGCCCGCAACCAAGGCACATGCCCTGACTGGAATCGAACCTGGGACCTTTCAGTCCGCAGGCCAACGCTCTATCCACTGAGCCAAACCAGTTAGGGCATTGCCACACCACTTTAGCAAGATGATCAGGTATCAATTATATAAGATGACTTAGAAAAATTATTGCTAACACTGGGCTGGGCACATGGACTGCAGCGCCTCAGGACAGGGCCCAAAGGAAGAGGCCTAATTGAAAAGACGTCTAAAGTATGGTTAAGGATAGAGTGTTTGTCATTTCCTAAGGCCATTGTATTCCCATTTATCCTGCTAGTGTCTTCACAAAATATATCTCCAGCATTCTTTACTTATTACCCCATAGGCATTTGTAAGTGCTTCTTTAAGGTGCAATTTATATTCATAAAGTTCACCTGATTTAACTGTGTGAGTCAATGGTTTTTAGTGAATTTATAGAATTGTACAAACCATCACTACAATCTAAGTTTAGGACATTTTCATTATCTTTTAAAAAGAACCTTCAAAAATATAAATATAAAAAATAAAAAGAACCATCATGCTCTTTTGCAGCCACTCTCCCTGAAGACCCTCATATTTGCATAAGGATAAAAGGTGTAGCTTAGTCAGACAAGCAAAAATAAAAATTGCCACATGTGAAATAATTTTAGAACCAGCAGGTAATAACTGCAGTCTGATTATTTGCTCAAAAAGATTTAGGAAAAGAGAAATCAGTATGAACTGAGGAGTGGAAGGAAGTTTCAAGGAAGAGGTGGAACATTTTAGGGGTTTGCTTCAAATGAAAAAAAAAATGCAAAAGAAAAAAATGTAAGTTGAGAAATATTCAAACAAAAGAACTCACGTGTTTTCAGAACTTTTTAAATTCTCAGTACGGTGCTATAACACTTGGGGAGATGTTTGTCCTTGATCCAGTAGGCAATGGGAGTTTTGAAAACAGGAGGAAAAGGATTAATCACAAACCGTGTAAGTTGAATCAACACTCAACTGGAAATAAACGTACTGAGCGCCTGCTGTCTGCGCAGGAAAAAGTGACTCCCTCTCTTGCCTGCTCTCCAGCCCGCTGCCCATGGGCCGCGGGAGCCTTGGTAGCCACCATCGCACAACTGCGGGGAGAGTGGGGGCGGGGGAGGCGGCCGAGATAGCCCACGGCGGGGGCACCGAGAGGTTCCAGGGCCTTTTCTTCCCTTCCGGATGGGTGTAGCCCAGGTTAGCCTTGAGCCTCCCGCTCCTGGCACTCAACTGAACCGAAAAGAGTGAGAAGCCCTGGGAGAGCGGGTGAGATTCTCAGACGGGCCAGGGTTAGCAGGTCTGGCCGCGGCTAACGAACGAAGTGATAGTCTCCCCCCTCAGGTCCGACACCCGACTCCCCGCCCGCCACCGCCCGCCACCGCCCGCCACCGCCCGCCATCGCCGCGCTAACCGCGCGCCCCCTCTAGCGACCAGCACTAGCCCACGCAGCCAGCCGCCATTGCCCTGGCAGCCTCTTCCGCATCTCTTCCCTAACGCAATACAAAGGGGCGTGGAGGGGAGACTGAAGGTTTCTGGACTACGGAAACCTGGAGAGAGGAATGAGTCTTATCAAACTCTCTGCCCTCCTGACGCCCACTTACCTGACCTTTCCCCTTCCTCTCAGTGGGATCAGTAGGGAAAGGGGACTGCGGGCTGGTAGCCAGAGAGATGATGGACCCACCTCTAGTCATCGCCACACAGGTCCCATGCGGATCTAAGCCATGTTCTTCTCTTTCCCTCCTCCCTTCCTCCGGCATCTGCTTCTTTCCCAAAGATAAGGTTGATCCTCACCTGCCTTGAGACTCAGTTTCCTCAGCTCTAAAGTGGAGATAGTGAAACTGCACAACCAATGGGTCCGGACTGCCTGTCACCACTTGAGGCAATTTAGTAGAGATGGGGTTGAATCATATGAGCATTTATCCCAATACTTCCCGCAATATGGGAGAGCAGCAGGTCATCCTCAAAAATATGCTCTGCACCCCACCATGAGCCAACTGCTTATATTGGGTAGAAGGACAAGGATAACATGGGAAAGTAGACAAAAGGATTATGAATGGGTATCCAAAAGGAATAATAATGAATAAAATGGTTGCAGATTACAGGTAATACGGGCTGGGGGGTTGCAAAGGGCTGGTGCCTCCATTGTTTCAGCAACAAGGTTGTTAATCTTTCTATGATGATAGGCAGTTCTCTTATCATGAGAATGGACCAAATTTCCAGGTTAACTTCCAGGTCCTGAGTCCTACAACTCCCAGCCAGGTTACAATGTGCTTACTTTAATCAGAACAAAACAATCATGGTTAACAGGACATGATCAATATTTCTTATAACTATAGCTAGTCTCCACTATTCTACTTTTGCCCCCAAAATGGCATAATGACATCCAGGGTCTGAGAAACAAGTCTAGTGCAGCGGGGGAGGGGTCAGGAAAACAGAGGGAAAGAGTAAGAAAAAGGGAGAGTGGAAGAGTACTCACAATCTGCAGGTAAATGTCCTAATTAGTACATAGGCAGGTCAGATTTGGAATACGTAAATAGTTCAGAAAATAATTACTGAATAAACGACAGTGATTCTCAGATGTTGTCTCTCTGTACCCATCTCTTCTTTCGGAAGCCTAACATTCTCTTTTCAGAGGGCTGGTGGCTTGTGTGTTCTTTGCATCTGTCTGTGCAGAACACTGCTGGGGGCAAGAGCTTCCACACACAGGCTCCAGGAGCAAACTAACTCCTCCCCTCTGGAGCGTGATACCTGAAATACGTCTGCTTTGCATTCACAAGACTTAATGTTGGTCAGTGTGGAAGCAGGTTGTAAAAAGTCCCTTGTAATTCTCCCAGCTGGGTATCCGGCACAGGTATTCAAAATGGCTTCTCTTGCCTATTCTGGCTGCCCTGGGCCTGGGAAACACTTATTGAACAGCTCAGGTTTCATTCCATCAGCGATTCTTTTGTAATAGACCTTTGGGCCCATCTTGGAGTAATCTTCCTTTTTTGCTGGCAGCTTAGGAATTCTCCCTTGATTTGTAAAGGAATTTGTAATGTATTTCGCATTAATTTGCTGGGGGTGGGGTACAGAAAATGTGCCATTCTTACAGATAGGATGATGACTAGCTTAGTGACCTCCTTTGTGGTTGGGTGAATGAATGCAGGAATAAGTAAATGGACGAATAACAAAATCCATCCAGAAGCCAGTGGTTCTGAGCATCAAAATCACCTGGAGGACTTGTTGAAACACAGATTGTTGGACCCCATCCATAAGTCTTTGGTTCAGTCAGTATGGAATGGGGCCCAAGACTTTGCATTTCTAACTAGTTTCCAGGTTATGCTGCTGCTACTGGCCCAGGAACCTCACTCTGAGAACCATTGGCATAAGCCATCAGTGGCGATCCCTTTAGACCATGATAGTTGTAGCTGCAAACTTTAAGCCTGATCCTACCAAGTAGCTTCCGGGGGCAGTCTAAAATGAATCCCTTGAGTTGGTGGTTGGTGAGTATGGGTGTGTTGCCCACTTTACCTTCAAGCAACCTCTCCTGGGTAGTGTTACAGTGTTAGATTTGAGAGGATTAGAGATGGGGTGTGTGTGTGGGTATGTGTTTATGTGTTTGGATGCCCATCTGTATTGTTGCTCTAAAAGGAACTACTGTCCCTTTCCACACCTCTAGTGCTGACTGCTCATCTTCTAGAGTCTTTCCGTTTTGACCACTTCCCTAAGCCCTTCTCTTTCTCTTTTTTAACTTTTTTAGTTTATATGGGTGACATGCTATATAATAAAAAGCTAATATGCTAATTACACCAAACAGCCGAACAACCCTCGGGGTGAAGTCAGGGCTTCGACGGCCAAACCCCTTGCATGAATTTTGTGCATCGGGCTAGTTGGTTAATAAAACATGTTTCAGGTGTACAATTCTATAATACATCAACTGTATATTGTGTGTTCACCACCCCAAGTCAAGTCTCTTTCCATCACCATTTATCCTCTCCCCACTCCTCTTTTCCTCTGGTAATCACCATACTGTTATCTGGAATCAGTCAATCATTTCCTGATAATTGGTGACATCTAGTGGCTAACTGGAGAATCTTTGCTCACATTTAGAGAACGTTCTGGAAAATTAATTGAGCAGCCTGGAAAGCAAACACCTACTTGCGAACCCTCTGAGAAAGGCTTCCGGAAGGACTTAGGAGGCGAAAGTAATAATTGCCTCATTATGGCATGAGTCAAATGGATTTCTTGCTTTCTTCAGCTGACACAACTGGAAATCATCAAAGAATCTCAGATCACCTCCAACTGAATCCTCAGTATGAATGATTTTCTAGGAATGGTGCTTAAAAAATATGTCCTTAAATAAAGTATTTAGACAGTACCAACTTGGTATTTACTTTCCATCTCCCGAGTGTTTCTCTAGGTCCCAAACTCTAAATACCATTTCCAGTCTGGTCAGATCTACAAAGAGATATATAGAAGTTCAGGTACAGCTGGTACTGACCTGAGGGCATCCAGACCTTTAGATCATCAAAAGTTATAATTGTTAATGGCCAGAGATTTGTGATATGGGCAGAAATTTAAAATAACCAGATATCACAAGTGTTAATAAGCATATGCAAAGTGTACATTAACAGAAAAGTTTAAACTACTTTTACAGGAAAAAGGGAAGGCAATCAGGGATCATGAAGGAAAACTGCTTCAAGTTGCTGTTTTAGGGTTCAGATAAACCTTGTAGAGAGCTGTCATGGGTCACAAAACCTGCAGCATTAGCAGTTTCTCAAGCACTACCCCAGAATGTCAGAAACTCTACGAGTGGGGTCCAGTAATCAATGATTTAACAAGTCCAACAAAGGATTCTGGTGCATGCTTAAGTTTGAGAACCACTGGTTTAAAACAAGGTTTAAATGCTCTGAAAAACCTTAAAGGGGGTATAGAGACTCTTAAGTTACGGAGGAGACTGAATTACTTCTATAATACAGGCCAACTTTATCAAAATATACAAAAATGCCTTAAATCTTATTTATGGTTAAGGATTATTTGCTTTTTCTTCTTTGGATTTTGGAGGATGCTGTCTTGAATCAAGTAGTCTCTGGAGTAGCCCAGTAGTCCTGTGGACATGTTGATAATAAGTTAAGAAACAAAGTTGCTCCACCTGAATATTAATTAAAAATACAAATTAAAATAGCAATGGGATACCACTTTTCAACTAATTGGCCAAGATCAAGAATAATGTGCATCACTGAGAAGGCTATGATGGTAAAATAAAAACATTCCTAAGGGAAACACAATCTCTCCGATAAAAACTTCTAAAATGTGTGTACCTTTGATTCAGCACTTTTAGGAATATATCTTGGAAATAATGATATATGCAAGAATGTATGAAGAAGATGCTAATGTATGTTTATAATAATTTTAAAAATTGAAAATAACTTAAACTTCAACAGTACAGGACTGTGTACAAGAAAAGGCTCATATAACAAAACATAATAAAAATCAGGCTGCACAAGATTATTTTTCCAGTTTTTAAAAGGAAGATTTATTTAACAAGTTTCACTTAGTACAATATGTCTAATGGAAATCACAATACAAGGAAAGATTGAAATCAAAGCTTCAGGATTTTATACAAATGACATGACTCAACTCCTAAAGTATCAATTGGTATTACATCTCAAAATTGTCCCAGATCTTAATAAAAATAAGTGTACACTCACGTGCCTTATAGGATAGTAAACCAAAAAGCTAGAATTAACAAACATGCCAAATGTTTTCACTTTTAATTATAGACAGAGATTCTATATTTGAGTTTTACAGAAAAGCATGTTTCTCAACACATATCCAAAGTTTTCAATGTCTTGTGGTATAAGAGCAACATTTAACATAAGAGAAATCGCTTTAACCTAAATATGCTTACTGCTTAGGTACACTCCTACAACATTAACTTGAGGAAAGATGAAAATTGTTTTAACAGTTATGGTCAATACTGAATATTTCAGTGTTCAAAATTACTGAGCTTGAAAACAATTCTCCCATTTTACAGTAAGCATAAATCACAAGCCTGTAATGCAAAAGTATTAAACGTAACCTTTGTTTTCTTAAAAAAAAGAGAGAGAGAGAGAGAGAGAGAGAGAGAGAGAAAGGAAGGAAGAAAGAAAGTTGACCTAGAGTAATCAGAATCTATTTCCCATTTACCATATTGGATATGCTAGACAGCCCTCCCATTCTATTTAACTCCCATAAATGCACAGCTTTCCTTTCTGTAGTAGCTGTTTAATGCTCCTTCTCTACCTATGCAAGGTTTGACTGATAGTCACTTGAGTTTTCCTGCAGAACTTGGTCATATCCACTCATACTGCTCTGACCACCATAACCACCTCCGTAACCACCACTCAGCTGCTGGCTAGCAGGACCCCCATAACTAGACTGGTTGGATAAGCCCATCCCTCCCATCATCTGGCTACCATAAGCACCGCTACTTGCCCCTGCTGTAGAATTCAAAAAGAGTTCTACATAGCTGTGATCATAAGCGCCCCCACTCGTTCCTGCAGTAGAATTCAAGAAGAGCTCCACATATCTGTGTTGCATATTAGCCTTGTCTTTTGCCATAGCTGCCACAGCATCTTCATGAGTAGCAAATTCAACATCTGCCTCACCAGTAACTCTGCCATCGGGTCCAATTTCAATGTGTACTCTCATGGGGTTAAGAGGTGAGAAAAAATTGTAAATATCATTCTCAGTGGCTCTGTAAGGTAAGCCCCTCATGTGTACACAGTGCCCTGTGGTGCTCTGGAAACTGGACCCACCATCTCCGTATCTATGATCAGACATTCCTGAAAAACAGTAATTGAGGTCTCTTCCAAATCTATCAGACCCAAAGCCATACCCATCATTATAGCCGCCATAATCATCATAGCCTCCATACCCTCCACCATAGGCACCCCGCCGCATCCTTTCAAACCCAGCCCCTCTGCCAATGCTATTATATCCTCTGCCAGTCCCTGGCCTATCATAGGGACCGGGTCGTTGCATAGCCATGAGCTTTCGAGGGGGGTCATAATGGGTTCGGACTTCAGCTCGGCTACTCTTAAAGATTTCAATGTACCTGTGCCCTATTCTTTCCTTGTGCTTCTTTAAGGCCTTTTCAGCTATCTCCTGTGAAGCAAACTGCACAAAGGCCTCCCCTGTGCTCCGCCCTTGAAAGTCCACAGGCAGTGTCATCCCATTTGGCACAATTTCCAACCCTGAAAAAAACTGAACAATTTCCTCCTTGCTACAGCCAAATGGGAGTCCTCTAAGGCGGACGAAGCCATCATTGGCAGTATCAGGACTATTCGGACCTGTATGCTTCAACACCCAGTCCATTTCAACACTGTTGGACTTGAATACTTCAACATATCTGTGTCCCATGGTTTCTCTGTCCTTCTTCAAAGCCAATTTCACTTCATCTTCAGATTCCAGTTCCACAAATGCTTCACCGCTTGGTCTGCCTTCTCTGGTGTAGATGAAACGAATACCCGATGTGCCATTTTGGATCTTGCAATCAGAGAAGAAGCGCATCACTTCATCAGCAGAGCAGGACCAGGGGAGGCCCCTGACCTTCACCACGAAACCCTCCCTGCCTTCCGTGCTCAGCATCATTGTGACTGTTAGGCTCTTGGTGGCAAGCTCGGATCAGTGCAGTTTCAGTGTAGCTGAAAAACATTAGAAGACTATTATCATGGGAAAATGTTCCCAATACACTAAGAGAAAAATAATACAAAATTCAAGTACATTGGTAGCTTTTTGGTAAGACATTCACATAAATAAAAGAACTGCACCAAATTTCTAATTCATTCGACATTTTTTTTTGAAATCTGATACCTATTAAGTGTTGAGTATCATTAATGCTGGCTATTTCTAGATGATAGAATTATGGGAGCTTTTTGTTCCAGGAAATGTTTTCTTTGGAAATTCTGTATGTTCTAAGATATCTACATTGACCATCTATTATTAACATTGTAGTCAAAAGAAAAAGGAGTAAAAAAATTAACATCAACAAAATCAGTGGAAGATGTCAGCAAAAAATAGCTATATATGATTACATAAAAATGAAAAACTTCATTACATTCAAAGTAAGATTAAACAGAAAAGACAAACAATACACTTGAGAAGATAACTGCAACAAATGTATTAATACCCTTATATAAAGAACTCACACAAATTAATAAAATCAGGGAAATATTAAGGCCTAAGAGATAAATGGAAAAAATACATTATGGGGAATTCACACATTTGTTTTACATTTTTCAGTTGCCAGGTCCAGTACTTGGCTCTGGCAGACAAGGATCAATAAGCTCCAAAATGGCTTATGGTCCTACAGGGGTACTATATGCCTTTACTGAAAACAAAAGGGCAAATAAACATTATCTCTGCTATGACAGAACTCTGTGCAGGGTGAAAAGTTATTAAAGCAGGGCGTGGTTGCTCAATTCTATCATTTGGCACAGAACAGTTAAATGAAACAGACTAACTGGTTCGGGGATCCATAAACCAATTTAAAAAATAATGATAGAGCATGAAATAGGAAGAGATACGGCTGGTAAGATAGAGATCAGGTCCCAAAGGCCTTATTTGACAAATATTAAGGGCCTTTAACAAGGGGAGTGAAGGGAGCCGAGGGAGGGGAGAGGGAGTGAGGAGATAGGAGTTAGGGGAGGGGGAGTGAAGGGATAGGAGTGAGGGAAGTGACATCTTCAGACCCCTTCCAGATAGATCGCCCTGAAAACAGTGTAGCATTCAGAGGGGGGTGAAGTGACACTAGCAAGATCAGTTAGAACCCTGATCTCCTAGAGATATGTTAAGGATTCACCTACGGCAGGGATGGGAAACATCTGGAAGGCGGTACAAGGCCTGAAATCATTTGTTCTGGCCCTGCCAAGCCATTAGGGATGAGTTAATTAAATGTTTCACCAAATATAGAAGGCTAATGTTTAAGCTGATAATTTTGTATGGCCCACAAATGATGGTATAAGTATCCAAATGCTCCTTGGCAGAAAAAAGGTTCCCCATCCCTGACCTAAGGCATCAGCAATTTAAAAAAGGGAAGACAGTGATTTATGTATTCAAAGCAGTGGACTCTGTGGAACTTAGCAGGTTAAATAAAGTGAAACAGAGATATGAGGATACAGGAAAGGAGTCTAAGAAATGTTCAAACTCCATCAATCACCAGAAATGCACCTTAAAACCAGAACTGCCACTTTTCACCCATCAAGATAGCGAAAACTAACCAGTGAGGATAAATCAATGCTGATATTCAGAGTTCACAAACTAACACACACCAGAAGAGTGAAAGTTGGTACAATATTTCTGGAAAGCAATTTGGAAATATGTATGATGTCTTTTGCTACAGTAAATCCACTTTAGGTTATGTGCCATAAGGAGATGATCTGAAATTCAGACAAAGATTTATTATATATGCACTGAAAGGTATTTTATTAAGAAAGACAGAATATTACACAATTTTTAAAAATTGTAAAAAGTATTTAATTATATGAGAAATTGCTTTGCTATAATCTGAAGTGACCCAAGATCACAGCTACTTTATACTCTCAGCTATATAAAAAACATACATTCTTCAACCCTGCTAGAACTCCTTCCAGAGCCTGGTCAATTGAAATACTCACAAATGTGCACTGCAGCACTGTTACTAATTGCAGAAAATTAGAAACATAACTATCCATCAATAGGGGGGCATCTGCATAAAGTATACTTTATCCTTAAAGTGGATGCTATGAAGCTTTTAAAAAAGATCTGCCCTGGCCTAAGATTTCCAAAATATATTAAATGAAAAAAATATGTATAGTATGATCCTCCTTATTTTAAAATATAAGCATGCATGTATATATGTTTGTAAATGCATAGAGGAAGATGGGGAAGCATATAATACAAACTTGTTTTTTGAGGAAAGAACTGGAGGGTAGGAAGTGTAGTGGATTTCCACTTCATATCCCATATCCTATATACTACTTACTACCTAGGTTTAATTTTTTTCAATCATTGTAATTGTAATTTAAAAAGCAATGTTAGGGAAAATACATGCATGGAAAATGTGTCAAATGTTAACAATGGTTTCTGAGTGGTAGGTTTATGGATTTTTCAATTTCATTTTTAAAATTTTTGGTGCATTTGCCCTGACCGGTTTTGCTCAGTGGATAGAGCGTCAGCCTGTGGACTGAAAGGTCCCAGGTTCGATTCTGGTCAAGGGCATGTACCATGGTTTCAGGCACATCCCCAGTAGGAGGTGTGCAGGAGACAGCTGATAAGATGTTTCTCTTTCATCAATGTTTCTAATTCTCTATCCCTCTCCCTTCCTCTCTGTAAAAAAATCAATAAAATATATTTAAAAAAATAATTTTTTGGTGCATTCTTAATTTTCCAGAGTATTTTAATTTAGCAAAAATATTTGCTTTTCTGGAGTTTGGTGTAGCAAATTTTATAAAAAGTTTCTGATTTGGTACGTGGGTAGCTTATCTGACATGGTCTGGGAACACTGGGCCTCTAGAAAAGTACAAAATGTACTAAATGCCATAAAACTAGAGGATTCAATTCAACAAACACTAACTGCCCATTATATGCTTTGCATATCGCATCTGGGGTGGTTAACAGTCATATAAAACCATCTAAAGATTTGAGCGATAGATTTTTCGGACTAGTTTTAGCTCTTCGAACACTCGCCCCATTTAATATCCCTGCAGCACTCTAGGCCTTAATCCCCTCTATAGGGCAGGAAAGTTCTATTTCATTACTATATCACCGGGAAGGCCACTAATACTCCAATGCCTGAAGTAGGAACCAGGATTCCATTGTGAGTTAAGAATTTGTGTATTTATATGTGTCTTATGCACAAATCTACACCAAGTGCGGAGTAGTTAACTCTCGGTAATGAATTACAAGTATTTTTTTAAAAACTTATAGTAAAAAAACCAAACTCATATTGTTATTTTTCGAATGTTCAAAATTGAATAAATTGTTATGAGAAACAAAAAAACACCAAAAACGTTATTTAAATACTCAACTCAGTAAAAACATTTATTGGGCTCCTCTGTTAGGCACGTAACATTTACCTAGATGTGATTTTACATATAAAACTGACTTGGTGCCTCTCCCTACAATCAGGCAGTGGAGACTAAATGCCTGAAAAGGATGGACAAACGCTCAGACCACTAATCTCAATACGTGTTTTTTTTTCTAAGCTACGGATGTGGTTTTCAAACGTTTTTCTCCGCCAGGTTTCTCTTAAGGGCTCCCCTGAGACCCGCCCAGACAGAAGATATACAAAAACCACACACAGTCACGAACGTCCACCATTTCCCCACCAGGCGCAGCAAAGGCGGCTTCCCGGCACTGAGATGGGGGAGTGGGGGGCGGGGGAAGAGAAAGCGAGGAGCGAAAAAGGAGAAGGCGGCCTGCGGACCCTCGCTCTGGTCTTCATCACCACCACCCGCGGGTCCCCAGTTCCTACCCGCACACCAACCTCTAACGATGCCGGACGATGTTCCTCCTGCCCTCAAACGGTTATAGCGAGACGGTAGACGACGACCGAACTACTTCTGCTCACGTAAGCGAATGGTCACGTGAGCACCTACGTCATGTGAGATCTCGGTCACGTGAGTAACGCTCCGCTTAAACTCTAGATCACGAAAGAGCACACTTCCTTCTGATATGGAAATAGGGCGGGCTTATGTTAAGGAAGAAAGAGCATGATTGGTTGCGGTGCGTCTTACGTGACTGATCATTGGTCCGCCTCTGGGGCTAACCGTCCCAGTTGCCTGAGAAACAACAACGTCATTACGTAACTCTCCAGTGATTGGCCCGCCCCTAACGTTAAACTTAAAAGCCCAGCTTACCGCGGAAATATGTTACGCATGGTTACGTTGATAATGAGGCTGACTGGCCGACGACTCCAGCCGCTGGGCTGCGTGCTGGCGCTTAGCTTAAAGGCCCTGGTTCTCTGGGAGATTCCTGGGGCCTGGGCCCTGGACAATGGCTTGGCCATGACCCCTACCATGGGCTGGCTGCACTGGGAGCGCTTCATGTGCAACACAAACTGCAAAGAAGAGCCGGATTCCTGTGTCAGGTATCAGAGATATTGGGTACGCCCTTCCCTTCACCTTTCCGTGTGTTTTTGGAGGGGTAGAGGTTCTCAGTGGGAACACTGGAGCCTGAGGGAGAGCTTCCCTACTGCTGCTGCTTTTTTATGCCCAGCGAATTGGCCCGAATGGGGACTAGCCTTAAATTTACTCATGATGCCCCCTCCTGGGGTGGGAACCCGGCCAGCTGCCCTAGCTTCTCTGGCCTTTCAGTCTCTGCCGGATTACCGAGCTAGGGACTTTCTCCATGTACCATCCAGTTCCGTTCAAACCCTGCCGCTCTGCTTCTGTTGGTTCTAGCAGCAAGCACAGCTGCGGTGAGTAGGAGAGAGGACTTTACTTCTTTTTGGTCACAGGGTTCCTTGACTGTAACTTGAGGAAGTTTAGAGAGACTGTGGAGTCTCTGCGATCTCCCCACCGTCTCGCCCTTGAGTGTGGCCTCTGGCTGAAGGGTTGACCCAAAGGAACTTTGTACAGGCATACCTCGCTTTGCTACACCTTGCTTTATTGCGCTTCGCAGATTTTTTATTTCTATTTTTACAAATTTAACGCCAGACCCTCAACCAGCAAAGACATTACGACTTGCTTTATTGCGGTGGTCTGGAACCAGATTCGCAGGATCTCCGAGGTCTGCTTGTATATGGAAGCCAAGTGTTGAGGTGTGTTGGTTCACTAACTGGCTGGAGCAACCTGGGTGTAATCTGAAACCGCCCCCCGTAGCGCAGGGTTGGGAGAACCCCAAGAAAGTGGCAGACCTACCCGGATTAGTAAGTGGCCGTTTTAATGGCAAGGGAACTTACCTATGCAGCTTCTCTTGGGAGGCTGCAAGAGGAATAGTTTTCCACACCTGCTGGCCAAATAAAAGCTTGTACATAGACCTTAGCTGGGTTCAGTCACGTACAGGCATACCTCAGAGATATTTCAGGTTTGGTTCCAGGTATCACAGTAAAGGAAGTCATGTTTTTTGCTGGTTGAGGGTCTTTACCTTTAATTTGTAAAAACTCAACATCTGTGACACGCAATAAAGCCGGGATTGGGGAGGGTGTATGCCTGAGTATTGTCCTGATAGTAGCAACACTTTTCTTGGGGCAGCTTCTGGGAGCATGGACGGCAAGCAGAATGCACATTCCAAGGACAGGGGAGTGGTCGACAATTGTAAGGTCCCACTGGGAGGGTCACCATCTTATCGCTGATCTTCCCTAAAAATGCTGCCTGGATCAGACAGGTATTGAACTTATCTGATCAGCACATTCCTTGTCTGTAAATTGGGAATAACAACTCTGACCTCAGAGAGTTGACTCAGAAGGATCTGGAAAATAGTGGGGTGTTTTATTTAAAATTTTTAATTACAGTTAACACAATATTAGATTAGCTTCAGATGTACAACATAGTGATTAGACACTTACATAACGTACGAAGTGATCACCCTGACAAGCCTAGTACCTATCTGCCATATCAGTTTCTTTTTTAATAATATTTGTTGGGCCCTGACTGGTTTGGTTCAGTGGATAGAGTGTCAGCCTGCAGACTCAAGGGTTCCAGGTTCAATTCCAGTCAAGGGCGTGTACTTTGGCTGCGGGCACATCCCCAGTGTGGGGTGTGCAGGAGGCAGCTGATCAATGTTTCTCTCTCATTGATGTTTCTAACTATCCCTCTCCCTTCCTCTCTGCAAAAAATCTATAAAATATATTTTTAAAAAATGTTTGTTGGGATGACACTGGTTAATAACAGAATAGTTCTTAAACATATTAAAGACACTTGTGGTGCAGAAACCTCTCTGAAATCAGTTATGATACATCCCAGTGCATATGTTATTCTAAGTGGTGGTCGTCTTTATTTTTGTATCCTATTATAAAACTAATGCATAATTAATGCAAAAAGTGTAGATACTAAAGAAGAGTATAATGAAAATAAAGATTCCCCTCATTCCACCACCCAGAAGTAATCATGGTGAAAATGGTAATATAAGGCCTTGGAATAGTTTTTTTAGTAAGTAATACAGATCAGATTTTTTTTTTCATTATTTTCAATAAAAATGAAATCATGTTTATGTTGAGTTGTTAGCAAGGTTCTGAACTTTGCTTGCCTACTTTCAAATTCTAGCTTCCTATTACTTAGCCATATGACCTTGGGCAAACAAATTATTCTTCCTAAATGTAAGCCTGTCACAGAATAAGAACTTCATAAATGCAAGTTGTGTGTATAGTCCATATTTTATTTAAGCAAATTCCTGTTGATACCTATTCAGGCTCTTCAATTTTTCATTATTGTGAACAAAACTACATCATTGTACATCATCTGATTATTTCCTTAGAAGTCTAATTACTGGGTCCAAGTAGATGCTCATTTTGACATACAAACTGTCCTCCCCAAAAGTTTTACAAATGCACATTCCCAACAAGTGTGTGTGGAGAATGCCTGTTTCCCCACACCGTGGCCAACACTGCATTTTTGTCATTCTTTTAAAACTGTCAATCAGGTAGGTATTTTTATTTTCATTTATTCGATTCGTAATATGATTAAACATCTTTTTATTTGTTAAATTGGCTCTTGGCACAGCTTCTTTTAGAGTACCTATTTGTGTTAGTTCCTTATTTTTCAATTGTAATGTTTTTGTTTGCTTTTTGGATGATATTTTGTTTTTGTCTATCATATGTTGTGCATATGGTGATTCTTGCTATATGTTGGTTTTAACATTTATATATCAAATATAAATTTTTTCCTTTATTATTTATGACTCTGGCACAATGCTGAGAAAGTCCCTTCCTACCTGATAATAATATAGTCATCTATATTTTCTATTAGTTATGTTTATGAATTTTCAAAATATTTAAATCTTTAATGTGTCTGGTCTTTATTCTCCTATAAAGAATACCATATTTAATATTAACTAAATTCCATGGTACCAAATGGCTGGAAGGATCTCTTTCTGAACATTCTCTTTAATTCCATTGATCTGTGTATCCTAATGCTACTGGTACTACACCAGCTTCATTTATTTTTTTGCATAATGATTATATGTTTAATGTTTTAGGTGAACCTTTCAAATCATGTTGCCAAGTACCTTAAAAAGTCCTTTTGGGATTTGTTCAGGGTTTTATTAAATTCATAAGCGTCAGCTGGTGCATGGAAGGGTCTCGGGTTCAATTCCCGGTCAAGGGCATGTTCCTTGGTTATGGGTTCGCTCCCCGCCCCCAGTCTGGGCAGGCAGGAGGCAACTATTCAATATTTCTCTCTCTCCCCCCCTCCCTCCTTCCTTTCCACTCTCTCTAAAAATCAGTAGGGAAAAAATATACCCTCAGATGAGGATTAACCCAAAAATGCATACAGTATAGGGAGAATTAGCTTCTTAATATTGAGTTTCTTATCCAAGAGCAAAATTATATCTTAAATTTATTTCCAGTATTTTAGGTTTTCGTGTTGTTTTTTGGGTTGCTCTTGTCAATGGTATCTTTTTCTCCAACTAGGTTATTGTTGATAGCTAAGGAAGCTGTTGATTATGCATATTTGTATTAGTTCCCTATTTTTCAATTGGAGTGTTTTTTGCATTTGGGATGATATTTTGTTTTTGTCTGTCATATGTTGTGAATATGGTGGTTCTTGCTGTGTGTTGGTTTTAACATTTATATATCAAATATAACTTTTTAGTTTCTAATAACCTTTTCAATTTCATGTATTGCACATTCCTATTTGGATTGTTCAGGGCTCTTAGGGTACAAGTATTAAGAGTGGTGGCAAGGAGAAGAAAAAGGGCTCAGTCCATTTAACTTAACTTGCTTTGGTTGTGATTACTACCCAACTATTACTGGGTTGAAAAAAATTGAAAGCCCAAAGGTACCTAACAAATAGGAAGTACCCAAGCATTTGTTTAGTGAATTGTAATGATTCTTGGAATTTCTCTTTCAGTGAGCACCTCTTCATGCAGATGGCAGATATCATGGACTCAGAAGGCTGGAAGGAAGTAGGCTATAAGTACCTCTGCATTGATGACTGTTGGATGGCTCCTCAAAGAGACTCAAAAGGCAGACTTCAGGCAGACCCTAAACGCTTTCCCAGTGGGATCCGCCATCTATCTAATTATGTGAGTTTATAGATAATTTTCTTTTTCATTCAGGAGACCAAATACTTTTGTATGGAAACTTGTTAAAAAGCTATACTTAGAGAATAAAATAGCTGCCATTATCTGAAGATTGAATTGTAAGGCTGATCAGGTGGAATTTTCATCTGTCAGCAGATAATATATTTTGCAACACTTCTTGAGACCCATCTTGAGTAAGTTCTCCTTTTGCTGAAACAGACAAATTCTCTGGGAAGAAAAAGGAACTTGGTTCTTGACATATGTGTGCATATATATTTCCATATAAACTTTGAGCAGTATTGCAATTGTACTCTAAACTAGAATTTTAGAAGATGGGAGGAATACTTACTAAAGATTTTTAAGGGCAATAGAGCCAAGCATTAGTTAAAGGCAATGCAGACATTGTATTTAGTACTGTTGTAGTAAGAAGGGAAGGGGCTGAGCTCAATTCTGAATGTAACAAAGACAAGTGGGGATTGGTAGCCAACAAGCAGATTGGGAGGATCATTGGATGGAAAATTACTAAGGGCAGGAGGATTCTTGCTAAAGACAGGCTAAGGACTTACACATCAGGGTGGAAGATGAGGAACTTGATCATATATCAAGAGTAGGAGGAAGACTTAGCAGGATTCTTGCTAAAAGTGGACGCTGAATGACAAAGTCGAGGCATACCTGAGGACAGCTTAGAAGAGCCTAACGAAGGTTTGCTCAGGGAGAGACTGTCCAGGTTCCCATCCGAGAAAGATTGGAGTGGCTGATGACTTTCTTTCAATTCTATACTATAGCTTACATGTAAGTTTGAACTCAGCAGAATTGGAGAAGTTGCTCTTTGTCTCCCAATAAACTCATCTAGATAATTTTGGGGACTTGTGGGAAAAATGCCTCCAGTACCTGGTGAAGTGTATGTGTCTTTTCCCACAGCCATGGAGTGGTTCTCTCTGCATCATGATTGCACTTCTACTGTGGTGACTCTTTCCTCTCATTTCAGGTCCATAGCAAAGGGCTGAAGCTAGGAATTTATGCAGATGTTGGGAAAAAAACCTGTGCAGGCTACCCTGGGAGTTTGGGACACTATGACATTGATGCCGAAACCTTTGCTGCCTGGGGAGTAGATCTGCTAAAATTTGATGGTTGTTACTGTGACACTGTGGAACAGTTGGCAAATGGTATGTTTCATTCAAGAGATTTAGCCATGAGCAAAGAGAAGAACTTTGAGGCCAAGGTAACTGGGTATCCACAGAACTAATCTTCCCATTTTAAGTACCCAGTCACAGTACTAGAAATAGTTATTCTCAATATGCCAGAGCTCCTATCTCTTCTTTCAGTTTGTCCAAGCACTCATTCACTCATGCAATATAAAATCCATGCTTACTTAACCACAGCTAATACTGTGCGCTTTTAACTGAAGAGGGCTCTGGGGTAATTACAAATAGTAATTCTAACTCTCATAACGTAATTTGGGAAAGCATCTAGAATGTCAAACAGTCATGGAGAAAAGGGCATCTTCATGCCTGCCTTTCCTCAATACGTGCACCGTCCTGCACTGTAGCCTCAGAACAGCCCCAGCAGTCTGGGAGGTATTAGACACAATTTCAACACAGAGCAGCTCCCTGCCTCTGCTGCTGGTTTAAAAATATAAACATGGCCCTTGAGGGCAGCCCCCGTTGGAAGTCCCTTTCTTCTCCTTATTTTACCCATTGTTTTCTCACTCAGGTTATAAGCACATGTCCTTGTCCCTGAACAAGACTGGCAGAAGCATTGTGTACTCCTGTGAGTGGCCCCTTTATATGTGGCCCTTTAAGAAGGTGAGTTAGTGGCTCCAGAATTCAGTGGGGCCTTGGTGACAGATTTTCAGGACTTGAGAACAAAGGTCTCCTTCAAAGTCCCACCTTACTTAACAGTCCCATCCCACCATCTCGCCCAGGACCCAGTCACTTCTCATAACTCCCACTGCTCCAATTGGAGTCTAAGCTGCCACCACTTGGGAAGTCAGTCGTCTTTGATTTTTCCCTTTATCTCATGCTTTTCACAACCTATTCATCAGCAATCCTATCAGTACAATCTACAAAATAAATTCTTTCCATCTCTGCTGCATCCATCTGGGTCTTTCAAGCCACCATCATCGCTCACCAAAGGTGCTCCCAACAACTTGCTCTCTCACTTCTAATCTCCATGTACCCCCAACCATTTTTCCAGCAGCACGAGTCCTTGTTAAAATTTAAGTGGAATCACATCACTCCCCTGTTTAAAATGCTTAACAGGCTTCCCATTTCTCTCGGAATACAATCCAACCCCACTGATCTGGCCCTGCACTATCTCTCCAACCCCATTCCCATCACTCGCCCTCATTGCACTGGTGTTCTTTTTGGCCCCCAAGCACTCCAAACCTATTGCTTGCTGCTTTGGGACCTATTGCTTATTGTTTTCTGCCTGGTACAGTCTTCCCCAAGATTTCTGAGCTCCTTCTTAACGTTGAAGACTCAGAGCAGATACCACACACTCAGACTGACCTCTAACTACTCTAAAGTAGTATTCTATCCTGCCCCGGTCAGGTAGCTCAGTTGGTTGGAGCATCATCCCATACACCAAAGGGTTGCAGGTTTGATTCCTAGTCAGGGCACATACACACGTGTGTTTGGTCCCCGCACCATGGGAGGCAACCCATTTCTCTCCCCCATTCCTTCCTGTCTCTAAAATTAAAGAAAACATACCCTCAGGCAAGGATTTTAAAAATATATTTATAAAAAATAGTGCTCTAGCCCAGCCAGTGTGGCTCAGTGGTTGAGCATCAACCTGTGAACCAGGAGGTTGTAATTCGACTCCCAGTCAAAGCATATGCCTGGATTTTGGGCTTAATCCCCGGTGTGGGGGGCACAGGGGCAGCTCATCAATGATTCTCTCTCATTGATCTATCTCTCCCTCTCTGAAATCAATAAAAAAATTATTTTTTAAAAAATAGTGCTCTATCCATTCATTCTTTATCACATTAACCTATTTAGTTTTCATCAAAGACCTTAGCACTATACAGAATTATATGTTAACTGACTTACTGTCTCCCCACTAGAATATAAGCTCTAGGAGGGCAGGGACATTGTCTGACCTTACCACTAGCATATGGTTAAGTGTTGAATAATTATTTATAGAATGAATCCGTTATTTCTTTTTTTGTTATTAATCTTCACCCAATGATATTTTTCCATTGATTTTTAGAGAGAGTGGAAGGGAGGGGAGAGAGAAACATTGATGTGAGAGAGACACATCGATTGGTTGCCTCCTGCATGCGCCCTGACCAGGGCCAGGGATCAAGCCCACAACCACAATGGAACCCGGGACCCTTTAGTCCTCAGGCTGATGCTGTATCCACTGAGCCAGCCCAGCTAGGGCTGTTCTTTCTTTCTGATCTCTAAAATAATCTTTACCTTTCTCTCAACATCTTAAACCTTGGATATCCCATGTGCCTATTTACAAACTTGTATTCTATTAAAGTATATGCCTAGGATTCAGATTGCCTTGTTTAATGAGTTCTACATAATTTTTCAGCTGCTTTTACTCATTAAGTAATTTGTTATTTGTGATTTTAAAAGTAATATAGTAAATGTTCATTTTAGAAGTTTGAAAATAGTGAAGTGTAAAAAAAATTTAACCCTCCATAATCCCAGTAGTTACCATCAGTAAATTTCAAGCATAAACATTGTTTATGTAATTTTAAGTAGAAATTTCAAGTTATGTGGCCTAATTCTGAAGCAAAATTTTACAATGAAATTCCATTATAATAAGGATTTAGCTCTCCTCAATGGAGACTTTTAAGCTATAAACTAAAGAGAAGGCTAAAAGTTTTTCCTTTAAACTTGACTATTTTCATCTTGCAAGAATGTGAGTAGAAAGTAAGTAGAGGAGTTACAGTATTTCTGTTTTCATAGCCCAATTATACAGAAATTCGACAGTACTGCAATCACTGGAGAAATTTTGGAGACATTTATGATTCTTGGCAAAGTGTAAAGAATATTTTGGAATGGACCTCTTCTAACCAGAGGACAGTTGTTAGTGCTGCGGGACCTGGGGGTTGGAATGACCCAGATATGGTAAGAACCTGAGCCCTCTACGTTCAAACCCCTGCAGTGAGCCTGTTTCCTACATGACAATTGAAAAGTTCCTTGGAGCAGGCTTTATGTGAGAGTACTCAAAGCAGGGTGCCATGGAAAGTGGCTTCTGGTCTAGATAACTTTAAGAATGTCTTCTCTAATTTTCATTCTAATTTCACTCTTTGTCCCAGTTAGTGATTGGCAACTTCGGCCTCAGCTGGGATCAGCAGATAACTCAGATGGCCCTCTGGGCTATCATGGCAGCTCCATTATTCATGTCCAATGACCTCCGGCACATCAGCCTTCAAGCCAAAACCCTCCTACAGGATAAGGATGTAATTGCAATCAACCAGGACCCCTTGGGCAAACAGGGGTACCTACTTAGAAAGGTACAGTAAATGTTCTCTGCAAGAAAATAGGAATTGGCCAAGAACATGTTCTCCTGCCTTCTAGTTTAAAAATCATCCAAATGGCCCTGCCCAGTTTGGCCCAGTGGCTGGAGTGTCGGCCTGTGGACCAAAGGTCCCGGGTTTGATTCAGGTCAAGGGTATGTACCCTGATTGCAGGCATCTCCCCAGCCTAAGCCCTAGTTGGGTGTGTGCAGGAGGCAGCCAATCAATGTGTTTCTCTCACCTTGATATTTTTCTGTCTTTCCCACTCTCTGGAAATCAATGGGAAAATATCCTCAGGTGAGGATTTAAAAAATAACAAAATTCATCCAAATGTTTGTTTGGGTTATGTATTTAAGATGGCTTTATATTCAAATGCCAAGTCTGTCTTGGGCCTAAATTTATTATTTATTAAGATATGCACTCTTTTGAGAATATATTTTTTAATCTCAACATAATTAGTAATGAAGCTTTTTTTGCTACAATCATTACTTTAGTTCCCAAATATGCCACAAGATAATTTTAATTTTTCCTATAAGTGGTTGGTAGTTCTGACAGCAAGACTGAATGCTACAAGGCAGCTTACTGCTGGTTACCAAGCTATCACACCTATTTTCTTGGCTTGCTTTTCAGGAAGACAACATTGAGGTATGGGAACGCCCTCTCTCCAATTTAGGCTGGGCGGTGGCTGTGGTAAACCTGCAGGAGATTGGCGGACCTCGTTCTTACACCATTAGTCTTGCTTCCCTGGGTCAAGGAGTGGCCTGTAATCCTGCTTGTCATATCACAGAGCTCCTACCTGTGAAGACAAAGCTTGGGTTTTATGAATGGACCTCATTTGTAAAAACTCGAATAAATCCCACAGGCACTGTTTTGCTTCAGCTAAAAATAAGCCAGACGTTTTAAAAGCGTCCTTGAAAACTTTCATTGATTTTTCTTAAAGGGATAGAAACATCAAGTTGTTGTTTCATTCTATTATGCATTCATTGGTTGATTCTGATCATGTGCCCTGATGGGATCAAACCCACAACCTTGGCTTATCTGGATGCTCTAGCCAACTGAGCTACCCTGCCAGGGCAAAAAAGCTTCCTTAAAAAAATCACATTTTGTTGCCAGTGACAACCACACTTCTGTCCTTTCCTTCCATTCTCACTTCAGCTGTTCTTTTATTTCCTTGAATAAAATTTCACTACAGCCCTGGCCAGTGTGGCTGTCGGTTGGGCATCCTCCCACGCACCTAAAGGTTGCTGGTTGGATTCCTGGTCAAGGCACATGCCTAGGTAAAAAATTTCACTACAGAAACCAACGGAGCAAAAGACCTAAAGTATGTGTTAACAATTCCTTTGCCCACCAGGTGATTAAAGTTGGAAGACTGTCCTGCTCAGTTGGAGCATGGTCCCACATACCAAGGTTGCTGGTTCAATTACCGGGTCAGGGCACATGCAGAATGTGAACAATTGATGTTGTCACATGTTTCTCTCTAGGGTCAGTGAGCATATACTCAGCTAAGGATTTAAAAAAATGGAAGTCTCATCATTGTCAGCTGATAAAAATTGCACTGAAATTGGTGAACCATGACTTAGTCACCCAGATACATAAATTTGGAAGCAGCCCTAGCCAGTTTGGCTCAGTGGATTGAGTGTTGGCCTGGGGACTGAAGGGTCAAGAGCACATGCCTGGGTTGCAGGCTTCATCTCCAGTAGGGTTTGTGCAGGAGGCAGCTTATCAGTGATTCTCTCATCATTGATGTTTCTATCCCCCTCTCCCTCTGAAAACCATAAAAATATATTTCAAAAAATAAAAAAATTGGAAGCAAATGCTCCATCTAAGATGCCCTTCCAGTTACCAAAGTATGTAGCATATTTACTTCATCCAATTTTATTGCACAAGTAAAACTCAGTAAGATATATCCTTTATTCAGGTATTACATGTGTCCTTATCCTCCCATTTACCCCACCCCCCCTCATGCCCTCACCCACCTGGTGTCTGTGTCCATTGGTTAGGCTTATATGCATGTATACATTTCCTTTGGTTGATCTCTCCCTCTTACCCCCACCCTCCCCTACCTTCCCTCTGAGGTTTGAGCAATGCTTCTGCCTCTGGATATCCTTTATTACTAAGAGCTAAATCTCAGTAATATAATAGTACACAAAGATGAAAGGGATTTGAAACGGTTAGGCATTTTTAAAAAATGGATTATCACTGCTAGGTTCCATTAGGATTTTAATTCACTAGGAAGTGTCCTTTGAGTCATGAAAATAATTTGTACAAATTTGAGATGGGGAGTGGGGGCAGCCAGCATGGCTCAATGATTGAGCCTTGACCTATGAACCAGGAGGTCAAGGTTTGATTCCTGGTTAGGCCATATGCCTGGTTTGCATGCTCAATCTTTTGGGGGCATGCAGAAGGCACTGATCAATGATTCATCATTGATGTTTCTACCTCTCCCTTTCTTTCTCTGAAATCAATAAAAATGTATCTTTTAAAAAAGTTTGAGGGGGGTGGGTGTATTAAAACGTTTGGGTGGCCTAAAGATATGTAATGCCTAGAACAGGGCCCAGATTCTGTACAGAAAGCAATCAGTGTTTTTCCTCTGAAAAAAAAAATCAATAAAAACATTCAAGGATAAAAAAATGATTGAACTCATAAAGGTATAAGACAAATTATTTTACTCTTGGTAAGCTTAACATTCACTATGGATACTAATAATCCTTACTTCATAACAGCACAAGGGATCCCATGAAGCCCCAAGTGACTAATGTGCCATCACAACATCTGATTTGAGTTCAACCAAATTCAACCCAAAATGAGTCACCCAAAACCATTAAGCTTGAATTTCCCCTTGTGGGACATTAGTTTACTTCCTTCCAAACAGACTAATTGCAACACATGAAGTGAACATACCATGTTTTTATTGTCATATAATCAAACAGAATATGAAGCTTAAAACTGGATCACTTGACCCTGCAACAGAAAAGGGGGGGAGGAAAGGTGAGTTTTTCTCTTGCAAAGAACCTCTGTTCCATCAAGTGTCTACTCCTGATAATTCTCCCCCTCCCCCTCCCCGCTCTGGTGTGGTTCAGTGGTTCAATTCCAGTCAGGGTACATGCCTGGGTTACAGGCTCGGCCCCCTACTAGAGGTCTTGAAGGAGGCAGCCAATCAACGATTCTCATCATTGATATTCCTCTCTCCCTTCCTCTTTGAAATCCATTTAAATATTTTTTTAAAATCTTGTAAATATTCTCCCTTTCTGCCAAACACCAAAAACCTTACACCTTCAGCTATGGATCAAGTATTTTGAAAGGAGTACCCCTGAACTTGATGCCAGAAATGCCTCTCCAAATATAATAAAGCTATATAAAAAAGATTACACCTCCCACCCCAAATTGTTACCTTTCTCTTCTTATCTCCTCCTAATTCAAAATGCTTGCATCTCTTAATAGCCAGCATTCTCTTAGATCTGCAGTTAGGCTCAACACATTCAAGCCTCAGCACAATCTTCTTTGTAGTTTTAGCCTAGAAAGAAATTGATACTACTCATAAATCACTGCGAAAAAGTCTTTCTTCAAAAAATATTAGTACACCGGGTTAAATACTACCTTAATTTGTCTTAGGCTATAGAGAGAAAACATAAATGTGAAAACCAACATATTTAAGAGAAAATGTAATGGCAAAGGTGGAAGGTTATCTAATGCCATCAAGTTCTCCATTCACATCAGGCATCTTAGAGGACTTACCAAAGACGCACTCATGCCACCTTGAACTTATGGTTGTTTGGCAGCTTCACATAGTTAAGTATTCTGAACAATCAAAAATGGGTCATCCAAACTCATGAACTCTTAGGTAAAAGTACTTTTGCAATTCTTTAAATAGGAATAAGAACTGTTAGGTAAGATCTATCAATTTTCTGGAGAATACCTACAATGACATGTAGAATTTGTGCATTCAACTGTTATTTAACTCAAGGTACACTCCCCATAAACACTCAACTTCTAAAGCCTGCTGCTGTAGTCAGAATTCTGCTGCTAGTTTTGCAGTTCTCAAAAAAACCCAAAACCCAGCGAGAACCTCCCCATCTTCTAATCAATAACATAAATGTGAAAAAGCAATCATTCCTTTCATCACTTCAAATCATTTACTGCACCTAAATGAACACTAACGTCATTCCTTAATACTATGGAACCAGGCAAAATGGAAGAGTAAAGTGCCAAAACACAGTTTGTGAGAACGCTATTCTAGGCAGTGTGTGTACTTGAATAGCCAAATCACCTGGAGGAAAAACAAACACACTCAGCCTGAGAATGCAGTGGGAGGTCTGACTGGCAGTTTTAAAGAGGCTTATGACTTCCTAAAATAGAGAGCAGACTCATCGCAGGCTTTTGAATGAAGAACATTCTTACTGCCAGCAAGAACTGAGGACTCACTAGGACCTGATGACAGATAAAACGGGGCAAAGAAAGGATTTACTGGCATACTCAAACTTCAGTCCTTAGGAGGGCAGAAAACTTTCCTTGATTTGATGTCTGCCTCTTCAAAAAGGGAAGGGCAAAAAACATAAACACTATAGCCCTGGCCTGATAGCCCAGTTGGTTAGCATGTTGCTAGGATATGCCAAGGTCAGGCTGGATCCATGGTCAGGGCACATACAAAAATCAACCAATGGCCCTGGCTTGTTTGGCTCAGTAAATAGACCATCAGCCTGCAGTCTGAAGGGTCCTGGGTTCAATTCTGGTCACCGGCACATGCATGGGTTGTGGGCTTATCTCGTGGGAGGCATACAGGAGGCAGCCAATCAAAGATTCTTTCACATCATTGTTTCTATCGCTCTCTCCCTCTTCCTTCCTCTCTGAATAAAAATATATTGTTTTGTTTCTTAATCCTCACCTGAAGATATTTTTCCTTTTTTTTGAGAGAGAGTGGGAGAGGGAAAGACAGAGAAGCACTGATGAGAGAGAAACACATGCATTTGCTCGACCAGGACTTGGGTTGGAGAGGAGCCTGCAATCGAACCCAGAAGCCTCTGCCCACAGGCTAACATTCTATCCACTGTAACAAACCAGCTAGGACAATAAAAAACATTTTAAAAAAATAAACCAATGGATGCTAAAGTGGAAAAAAAATAGATGTTTCCCTATCTCGCTCTCGAATCAAGAAATAATATATATATATATATTGCAATGGTGCAGTATTACAGACAAACCTAAAGTTGTTGCACTCCCAGCTCCACTGTCTACTAGGTACCTCACAGCAGGTGACTGAGATAACTTCGCTGAAACTATGAAAATACATATCTATATTGTAGAGGTGTGTGGGCTAACAACATATGCAAGGTCTTTACCATAGTCAGTGGGAAATATGTCCAATAGTTAATTACTACTCACCTTTTTTCGGAAAATCGGCTTTGTCTGCCCACCATAGCCACTTTGCTTCCTGTCATAACGCCGCTTTCCTGGGAGAAGTTACTTGTTACAATACGCCAAACTTAATAAATCACACAGTCACATGAAAAAGTCTTACGGCTTTATCTTGGGTTTTCAAAAAGTAGTATCAATGCCAAAGCGGTGGGGAGAGGAAGGATCTACACAAATGTCACATTCAAACCAAATCCCATGCAAAAGACCATCTTATCTTACCCTGTGCATATAGAGAATCCTTGCCTTTCTTGTATTGTGTTACTTTGTGGGGTTGATGCTTGCCACATTTCTTACAGAAAGTTCGGCGGGTTTTAGGAACGTTCACCTAGTAAATAAAGTTCAGAACGTGCAGCTTTTACCAGATGCCAATGGCACAATGGCGACCCAGTTCACACTAAGGCAGTCCACGAGGACTCGACTCTCAAGTTCCTGGTTAACACACCACTCACTAGAAGGTGGTCCAGTCCCATGTGCTTCACGTACAGTTGCTGCTTCCCACGAGCCCCAAAGTGGAAAGCGCATATTCATGCCACCTCCCGCTACGTCTACTACTTTGATTCCATCATTTCAATTCCTGGCCCCAAAGCCAGGTCCCTTCGGAATCGACCCCGGCAACACTAGGTTTCTTTGGTACGAGTCCACACAGAGGCCTGCACCCACCCCGGGATGGCACCTTTGATGGGGGAGAGAAGATTAAACTGGATGTTTCTCTGCCCGAACCCAAAGTCCTACCATGTCTGCGAGAGCTATCAGCATGAAAAGGAAGCTGATAGGCCGGAAACGGAAGTATATAGGAGGTTCCTGGCTGCGCTTCCTCATGGGAGCGACCATAGAGTCTAAGGCTCTGTGCGCTGCGCCGTCTGGCGGCTGAGAGGACTCTATTCGGAGCCGCGGAAGGGAGCTTAGGGAAGGGCTTCCGGTAAGACTTCCTCCCGCCCCCTAGCTTTGAGACTTTTCTTCGCTTAATCACTTTGGCAGACGCTGATTCCTTGCAGAATTAAGTGAAGGAAGCGGTGCTCTTTCAGACACTCTGGCCTCCATCTCCCTATCTTCAGTGAAAGCCAGGACTAGGGTCAAGTGCAGGGGTCCTTCCCCTGCATGTCCCATTCCTGTTCCACCTCAAGGACACTGACCATCTTCTTCTGGTTCCCTGAGGGCTTGGAAGGAACCAATGCTCTAATTCATCCATTACATGGCCAGTTCCAATGCGTTGGGCACAATAATCAAATAATCATGCTCATAAATGTATAATTACAAACTAAGTACCTTGTAAAAAAAAAAGGGAACAATGATCAGCATTAAAGCACCCCTTTTTATTGAGGGAGCAAGTTGACTGCCCTAAATTCTGAAAAGTGAGGATGAAATTATTCAGCTCATGCAATAGCAATAATCAGGCCAGGAGATAAAAAAAAATATCCAGCAGCTCTTCCCTTCCCTATATACCTGTACGAACAAAAAATAGGCCATATACTAAACCTAACAAGCTCAATAAGCAAAAGTAACCACAGGATGATCAGAACATAAAAATTCCTAACTGGACTAATTTAAGTTAGGGGGAAATGTTCAAAACACTATTAGCTGGTTTCTCTGCAGACTTACTTCTTCCCCAGTGGCCCACCAATGATATCAGTCCAAGTCTGAATGATCTGGCTGGGTTAGATTCTCTCTCCCCTTTGTTTTGTTTTGTTTTTTACATGCAGCACTATTCGTGATTTTATTTTAGTCTCAGGTAGAGTTAACTGCCATCAGATTGTAATAAGATTTATCTGAACAACAGTTGCTAATTTTAGGATTGCTTAAATGCTATGTCATTGACTATGTCTGGCTGTGTCCCAGAAAAATGTATATACACACTTTGAATAATTATAATTTGTTTATTAAAATACATTTCTTTTTCAAAATTGAGCTATCAGCTGTTAAAGTGTGCATACATTTTTGGAGGACACCTTGTATTTTGGGACTTTGGTATATTTACTAAATGGCTTCCAGGATCTTCTTTTAATGTATTCCTTTAAGTGGTTCCGTGGAAACATTGCTACCCATTTCCATCTTCTCAGAGGACAGAATAATTGTATATATGTTCACCTTTATGGCTGCAATTATAGCTTTAAGTTTCTTTGAGTGAAATTGTTTAAGAGTGAGTAACCTCATATACCAAAATTATCCTCTAGGTGCCATTCAAGGTGGCTAGCATCTGCCCCAAGCTGTGCTCACCTAGCCATTAGAATTCCTGGAGCAAAACGAGTAGAGATCTCAGGGCAGGCAAAGCCAAGAGGAGGAAGAATTTTTTAAAAAATAAAGGAACATTGCCCTGACCAGTTTGACTCAGTGGATAGAGCATTGGCCTGCGGACTGAAGGGTCCCGGGTTCGATTCCAGTCAAGGGCATGTACCTTGGTTGTGGGCACATCCCCAGTGGGGAGTGTGCAGCAGGCAGCTGATCGATGTTTCTCTCTCATCGATATTTCTAACTCTCTATACCTCTCCCTTCCTCTCTGCAAAAAAACAAAAAATATATTTTTTAAAAAAGAAAAGAAAAAAACTCTTTAAAAAAAATAAAGGGACATATATAGTACTTTCAACAATAAGAATTTTTAAAAAGTACAAATTAATGGGTACAGAATAGTCATGGGGATGTAAAGTACAGCATAGGAAACATAGTCAATAATCATATATTTATATATATACTTAATATGCAAAGTGTCCCCTTGGGAGTTCAACTGACTAGGAGTTCGATTGCTCCCTATGACGCAGAACTAAGGAAGGACCCCAGCCAGCAGTTGGCAGGCGCTAGGAACCCTACTCGTGCTTGAATTTTGTACACTGGGCTTCTAGTATTATAATAACTATGTATGGTGTTAAATGGTTGGTACAAGATTTATAAGGATGACCACTTTGTAAGTTATATAAATGTCCAATCACTGGGTTATGCACCAGAAACTATAATGTACCTCAACTCTAATTCAAACATCAAAAAAAAAACATTTAAAAAATTCATATATATATATATATATATATATATATATGAGGTGCGATGCATGAAATTTGTGCACAGGAGGGTGTCCCTCATCCTGGCCTGCACTCTCTCCAATCCAGGACCCCTCGGGGGCTGTCTGACTGCCAGTTTAGGCTCATCCTCTTGCAATCCAGGACCACTGTCTCCTAACCACTTACTCACCTGCCTGCCTAATGCCCCCAACGGCCCTCCCCTGCCAGCCTGGTAACTCCCAACGGCCCTCCCCTACTGGCCTGGTTGCCCCCAACAGCCCTTTCCTGCAGGCCTGGTTACCCCCAACTGCCCACCCCTGCAGGCCAGTTTGCCCCCAACTACCCTCTCCTGCAGACCAGTTCACCCCCAACTGCCCTCCCCTGCCAGCCTGATTGCCCCTAACCCCCTGCCAGCCTGTTCTCACCCTTAACTTCTCTCCCCTGATGGCCTGGTGGCCCCTAACTGCCTCTGCCTCAGCCCCCACCACTTATGGCTTTGTCTGGAATAAAGTCGGACATCTGGAAGATGGCCAATCAACCCGGTCTAATTAGCATATTATCCTTTTATTAGTATATATATATATATATATATATATATATATATATATTGATTTCAGAGAGGAAGGAAGAGGGAGAGATAGAAACACCAATGATGAGAGAGTCATGGATCAGCTGCCTCCTGCATGCCCCCTATTGGGGATCAAGCTCAAAACCCAGGTATGTGACCTGACCAGGAATCTAACTATGACCTCCTGGTTCATGGGTCGACACTGAGCCACACCAGCCAGGCAGAGGAAGCTTTATGGAGAGTGAAACTTTACTTTTCTTATCTTTCTGCGAAAACCACGTTTCAGGAAAATAACTCTCTAGTTATTAGTGACAATTAGTTAATTGTTTTTAGTGACACTTTCTTCTGTTGGGTCCCGTGAGTTGTTTCTGCCCTTTATCTGTCACTATTAAGCCTTCCAAGGAATCTTTCCAGACATACTGGTGTTTTGCAGTCTGTGTTCACAGGTCTGGGACACTACAGTGACTGCCTCCAGCACAGATCTTCTTAACCAGTCAGTACCAACATCATTCTTTATCCATAAGACTAAAGGCACTGGACCTTTAAACATTTCAGTCTATTTACTGAAGCACCGGCAAGTCTCTGGGCTAACACAGAATCTTCCCTAAAGGGATTACTGGAGTTAGCTGGGTATGAAGGTGGGTCAAAGGAAGTATCAGTGGGTGGAAGAACAAAATGGCAGTGCTTCTTTGGCTCAGACTCCTAGGTTGCTTTACAGGACAGAGTTTTGGGGAAGAACATCATCTCATCATAGTTACTTTTTTCACTTTTGTTATATATGTATTTATTAGATCATTTGAGTATTGGTACCTTTTATTAAAAGCGTAAATGTGGTGTTTTGCTGTTGGAAAAAAAAAGTTCCTAACTGAGCAGGTCATGGGGAGTAGTCATGTCCCAGACATATAGCTTCCTCAGTAAAGGTCAATCTTTGAGCCCTGTCCATTGTTCTTCTGCATCTAGATAACATACATGTGAAATATCAGAATAATTTTCTTTTCTAGATGCCTTGAAGGCACAGCCACAAGCAGCAGAGCACAAGACCACTAGAACATGAACAGAACCCTTAATTGTTATCTTGTTCCCTGAATACCATCTCTATGTGCTATAACTGTTAATTAATTATCCTGTAACCACCAAATGTAAAAGAAGTATGTGTTTCTCCATTTTGCTTTTTTTAAAAAAATATTTTTATTGATTTCAGAGAGAAAAGGAGAGGTAGAGAGAATAGAAACATCAATGATGAAAGAAAATCGTGATTGACTGCCTCCTGTAGCCCCCCACTGGGGATCGAGGCCCTAGCCTGGGGATGTTCCCTGACCAGGACACAAACTGTGACCTCTTGGTTCCTAGGTTGATGCTCAACTACTGAGCCATGCCAGCTGGCTGGACTCTCCATTTTGCTTTTTATCCAATCCTAGAGATTTCCCCACTTTGCTTTCTCCCACCTCCTATCAACCACCAATGGATTTCATGTACCTTCCTTAAGTTCTCTCCTTTGATTCTAAATGCATCAAAAGAAATGCAAAACTGCCATTCTCTGGAGCATTTTCTTAATCTATTGACATCTTGCTTCTGCACATGTCCTCAAAATTGTAGCGCAAATAACTCTTATAAAACTTTCCTATGAGTTTGGATATTCTTTTGTTGACATCTGGCAGAAGGCATGCACTAGGTTTCAAAAGAGTAAGTCCAGACTGGCCAGTGTGGCTCCATAGTTGAGCATCAACCCATGCACCAGGAAGTCACCAGGTTTGATTCCTGGTCAGGGCACATCCCCAGGCTGGGGGCTCGATCCCCAGCAGGGGGCATGCAGGAGGATGTTGATGTTTTTCTCTCATCAATGTTTCTCTCCCTCTCTCTCTCTAAAATCAATAAAAAGACATTTAAAAAAAAGTGAATCCAGTAGAGAAAGACTTCAGGGGGGTACTTAAAATGGAGTGTCTGATGAAGTTCTCACAGTGATTTTAGGAGGTGGGCATTACTATTTTTCTTATCTTACAGATGAGGAAATTGAGTCAGCAGGCTGTTTCATTTTGTTTTTTAACTGAATCTGTTGGGATGACATTAGTTCTCAAGCCATGGCTGTATTTTTGTTTTTAATTTAATTTTGTACTGATTTTAGGGGGAGATGAAGTGAAAGGGAGAGAGAGAAACATCAATCAGCTGACTCCCACAAGCCCCGCCCCCCCCCCCCCAACTGGGGATCCAGCCTGAAATCCAGGCATCTGCCCTGACTGGGAATTGAATGGGCAACCTCTCAGTGCATCATGGCTGTTTTTAAAAATTGCCAAATGTTAACATATTTAGTGGAGCCAGGCTACAAGCACAGATGATCTGACTCCTAAGTCTGGGTTTCCTTGCCATTCATTATACAATATGACTATTGTGGCTTCATAATTATAACAGTTAACAATTATTGAGCATTTATTTTATACCAGGCATTTTCCTAACCACCTTATATACTACTTCTTTTACTCCTAACAGTTCACACACTTTATACCATTATTATTCTTTAACAGGTGAGGAAACTGAGGTACAAAGGATATTAAATTTGCTTATCCAAGATCACACACATGGTTATTTTGTAGAGCTGGAATTTGACTCCAGATAATCTAATACCACAGCCTTGTGCTTAATCACAACATCACACAGGGGAAGCAGGGGCATCTGCAGGGGTAGAGGAGGATGAGGAGAGAGAATTGGGCAGCAATGCAGGAGGAAGTGCCAGTGTATTAGTGGCTGAGGAACTATGAGAGTCTATGGTTTCCTGCTTACATAACTCTCCAGGATTATCCATGCATCCTGAGCTGACTATCTTGATCATCCCAATCCCTTTTTATTGAATGGTCTTTGGGAATAAGATAATAAAACTTCTTTAAAGTTTTTTTTGCCAAAGAGCCAATCTGTAGTGTCACAATTTCTTCTCTCAGGCTCTTCTTAGGCAGTCTCACTGTACTTTGAGGAGTTTCTAGAGGTTTTTGATATTAATAACATGGAAATATGAAGACAGTGAACATGGCTTCCCTTAGTTCTTTTTATCACACCTTGTGTGACATGGCTTTTGGTTTTTATTCCCTTCACCAATCCTGGTTTGTTTTGGACATGCTCCTGCTCATTAATTTTTCCTAAAATGAGATACTCAAAACTGAGCACAGGACTCTAGATATGGCCTGGCCCGTTCATGTTCTTCTGTCTTACTTTAAGGAAGCCTGATATCTCCTTGTAATTTCCGGCAGCCATATTACTGGCGTGGCATTTCTCTCAATTACTATCAGCAAAAACCTCTGAACCATTTTCACAAGTGCTACTGCTGCCCCACTTTCACTTGAGTAATTTGAAGTTCAATGTTGGTGCCCAATTATGGGACATGACCCTTAGCCCTGGTAAAATACATTTTGGTGAATTTGGCTTATCATACCAGGTAATCAATATCTTTTGGGAAACTCTGCTCTGGTTTTCTCATCCCATCTAGCTCACAATAACCTCACATCATTCACTGATTAGCTAGGCTACTTTCTATAGAATCCTCAAAAGTCATTAATAAAAATATTGAACATGCCTGGCTGGTGTGGGTCGTTGGTTGAGCATTGATCTACGAACCAGGAGGTCATAGTTTGATTCCCAGTCAGGGCACATACTGGGGTTTCGGGCTCAATACTTAGTGTGGGATATGCAGGAGGCAGCTAATCAATGATTCTCTCTCATCGTTGATGTTTCTATCTTTCCCCCCTCCCTTCCTCTCTGAAATAAATAAAAATATATATTTAAATAAATTAATTAAAATAAAAATGTTGAACATGATAGCACCAAGCACAGAACCTTATATTACATTTAGAACCTTTTGAAATAACACTAGGCCACTTATTTGCACTGTTTGGGTTCAGTCTGTCTGTCTAATTTAGTTAATCCCTATATAGTCAAGTGTGTTAGAGGAGTGCTTGTGGGCAGAAGGTAAAGGAGCATCTAGATTACCCTAGCCAGTTTGGCTCAGTGAATAGAGCATCAGCCTACAGACCAAATGGTTCCAGGTTCGATTCCAAGCAAGGGCATGTAACTCGCTTGCAGGCTCCTCCCCAGCCTGGGCCCTGGTTGGGGCGTGTGCAGGAGGTAACACAATCGATGTGTTTCTCTCACATTGCTGTTTCTCTCTGTCTTTCCCTCTGTTTTCCACTTTCTCTACAAAAGAAGAAGAAGAAGAAGAAGAAGAAGAAGAAGAAGAAGAAGAA